>CM042837.1:1182207-1370679 GCA_023653725.1 Bungarus multicinctus | reverse complement strand
TGAAGGAGATGGCGCCATCGGGCGAAGCGCGCCGAAAGAGAGGAACCGTGGGCAGCCCATCCCTTCCAGAAGCGTAGAGCGTCGCGAATCCGCTTGACATTCGACGCGTCCCTCCAGTGCGCGCGGTGGACTACGTCAATGCACGCGACCGGGGTCGCAGTCAAATGGTTTCCCGCCTTCTCTGTGTAGGAGGGAGAATTCCCACCTTTAGTGGACTTCTCTCTCCCCTCCTCCCCCCACCGCTCGCTCGCTCGGCCACTACCTGACGAGATTGACGCCCATGGCGATGTTGCGGTCGCAGCGGTAGGTGTCGAAACCCTCGGAGCGCATGGTGAGCTGTACCAGGGAGACGTGCGAGGAGTCCATGCTCTGCAGGCTGATGCCGCCCGAGCCCAGGTCCCAGCAGGCCTCCGTGATGAGGTCCTTGAGAGCCTCCAGGACCTTCTTCAGCAGCGAGCCCTGAATCAACCGCGCCTCAAACATCCTGTCGACGAGAGCGGGAAACTTTTCGCGCGAACTGCCTCGACTGCGCCTCTTTTATAGAGCCCGGCGACCGACGCCCCGCCCCTGGTCCACGAACATATAGTGCGCCTGCGCACCGAGACGTCGTCTTTTGCTTCAGACCCGAAGAGGCTGTCCACAACTAAGAACCAATCAAAATAGGAGTTCATTGTTGTCTCCTCCCCTCGTGGCTCTGCTGACCAATTAGAGTGCAGGGAAAGAACGGCTTTGCTGCCAGTTTCTGGGTTTTGCCCGGACTTGTTGACCTGTGCTGCAGAGGCCGCTTCCGTCTCCAACCTGGCGCCCTCCGGATGTAATGGGAAAGAACCCCTCCCCATCAACCTCTCCAAATATGATCAGAGGCCGCGAGGAGGGATGTCCAATCTGGACAGGAGTGGACATTTCTTCCCCAGAACAGGCCATTTTCACCTGTGCTGGATGGCCTTTGGCTGTGGTTGATAGGAATTGGAATCCAACTTGAGAAAAAACTGCAAAATGCAGCTGGCAGAGATGTGGCAAGACTGACTTTTTTTTTTTAAGAAAAAGGCAAATTTCCTCACTGATTTCCTCCCTGCAACCCTCATGCAAGGAAACTCAATGGGGAAGCCAGCAAGAAGTCAAAAGTTGCTCCCCTTCTCACTGTTTTATGATGCCCCCCCCAAGTTCATTCTGTTTCTCTGTTCAGCTAAGAAATACCTGAAATGATGACTCAATGGAGCCCCAGATTGTCTACTTAAAAATTAGAATCTTTATGTAATAAAGGTCCCTTCAGCATATTCTCACAAAAGTATTAAATGAATTCCGAACATCTCAATAGAAGTTGCAACACAGCAGTATGTGGACAATAAGCACAGCAGGTGGGCAAATTGGATAAGAGGATCTGAAGTGATCACTGATGGTGATATAAAAATACTTAAATGTAGAAAACGGTTGGAACTGGGTTCTCAGAAGTCTTCTAGTCCAACCCTCCTACTTGAACAGGAAAACATATATCATTCCAGACAAATGGCTTTCCAGTCTCTTCTTCAAAACCTCCTGTGATGGAGCCCCCACAACTTCTGTAGGCAAGCTGTTCCACTTATTTAATTGTAAGGAGAAAATAGCTCCTTCCTTCTAGGTTGGGTCTTTTAATGATCTTGCCCCACCGCCTTTATTTCTTGCCCTCCCCTCAGGTGTTTAGGAGAGCAGGCCGACTCCCTCTTCTCTGTGACAGCTACTAAAGTACTGGAAGACTGGTATCTTTTATGTCACCCCTTAGGGCTTCATTAGACTAAACGTAATCATTTCCTGCAACTGTTCATCGTATGGTTTGGCATCCAAACTGCTTAGAATGCTGCCTGCCTGCAATTTGGCGGTTCAAATCCCACCAGTCAGCCTCAAGGTTGACTCAGCCTTCCATCCTTCCAAGGTGGTTAAAATGAGGATCCAGATTGTTGGGGGCAAGAGGCTGACTCAGCAAACGGCTTAGAGAGGACTGGAAAGCATTGTAAAGCGGTATATATAAGTCTAAGGGCTATTGTTGCTCTTTTCTATGCTCATTCTAGAGTCTCGGCATCTATTCATATTGTAGTGACTTGAAATGGATGCAGTATTACAAGTGTGGTCTCCCCAGTGCAGTGTAAATCAAAACTGTCAGTTCACATCATTCTGTTCCCAAAAGAAACCCTTCCTTAACCTGTTGAGATGCACTCCAAGACAAGTCCTCTGGAGAGAGAACCTTCCCGGCAATTGGAGAGATATTATGCCCAGAGGGAAATTCGCAAATTGGAGAAACACCCCTTCTGCTGTCCCAAAGGTGCTTTTATTTGAGAGGCAACTGGACTTTGTTTTTCCTTTGAAGACATTTCGCTTCTCATCCAAGAAGCTTCTTCGGCTTTGACTGGATAGTGGGGAATAGAAGGATTGATACATATTGCATCCTTTCATGCATTTCAGTCATTTGCATCTTTTTGGAGGGTCGTTGAGGCTGCTTGTAGGTTTATCTGTATCCACGGGTGCGGCATTCCAATTAATTATGCCACAAACCGGGTGGGTCACTCATGAATCTTGACCGGCAAGTGAAGACAACACACAGGTTTTCCTCAGGACGAGTGGACCCAGGGCGTGTTCTGAGCCTCTCTTTTATTTGGCAACATACATAGGGGAGGGAGCAAGTATCAGTACATTGGTTACATGCATAGGGAATTATACGTACTTTCTCATAAGTAGTTACATATCTGTTGCAGGGCAGAATAATAAGTAGGTCAATGCTTTCTACAGAGCATAGCTACTGGCATAGGATGTAATTTGCCATTGTCTCATGTCCGGAGTTATCCGGGCAGGCTCTTTGGTTTGCGTTTCTGCATAGACAGCAAGTGTACGAGCTCAGCAAAGGATATGGTTTATCATAGGATGTGCAAATTCATATATTCAATGCAACTATATTTTCTGTATGCTACAAGCAGTACTATTTAACCATTTGCTGTGAATCCCAACATCTCCTCCTTTCTTTTTTATTCAAATGGAAAGGCTGTGGCTGGTGGAGTCGGAGTGTGGCCCAGACTCCTCCGAGTCTGAGATACGCTGTCACTCGCCAACCACTGGACACAAGGTCAAGTCTTCCGACTCGGCCTGTGCCTGCTGACCTTATCCTGGTATTGTCTGAGGGGATGTCTCGATGGTTAATAAAAACGAGCTAAAGGACAGACTCATCCTCTTCGTTCGTGATGGAAAAATTTGACACATCCTCCTGCGACACGGGTTGGTAGGTCCCCCTGCTTTCAAGGTCCCAGGGGGTATTCTGGGGTTGCAACAGCATGGTCTGTAATGAATCTATTTTACTTGTGATAAATGAAGAAAAGCGATTAAACAAACATGGGCCAAGTGTGCACATTAATATAAGCAAAATTATTGGTCCTATAGAAGCATTTAGCAGAGTGGTAAGCCAAGGGGAGAGATTGTGCCATGTTCCAGACCATCCTTGATCTTCCCTTCCTTTTTACGTTTGTTCAAACCCTCCTTTAGTTTGGTCATGGAGTCCTGTACTATGCCAGAGTGATCTGCATAAAAACAACATTCTTCTCTTAAAGCCACACATAACCCCCCTTCTTTTAGAAAAAGTAAATCTAGTCCTCGTCTATTTTGCAAGACTACTTCTGAGAGGGAGGTGAGAGATGTTTGCAAGTGAGAAATGGAAGTTTCTATGCGTTCAAGATCTGTGTCAATGTCTTCCCGCAGGGAGTGGAATTGTTGGTTCCCTACGACAAGAGCAGCGATACCAGTGCTAGCCCCTGCAGCCCCCAAGCCTAGGAGTAGGGATAACGTTAGGGCAGTTACAACTTCCCGTTTATATCGGGAAGAAGAGGGAGAGGAGTCTAAAAAGTCATCTGACTTGTGATATGACAATTTGGGAAGAAGGTATACCTGAATGCAAAAGCTATTGGTACTTAGCAAAACATCACCTGAAACACATGGGGTTAAACCTGTGGAGCAGGCCCACACTGAATCATTGCCAGGGACAAACCAAGTTTTTTGCAATCGAAGAGCAATGTTACCTTTCTTGGTCCACAGTATATGCAGGCCTGCTGTGGAGGTTGAAGTTCTGTTATGAGGGAGGTACATTGTACAGAAAGAAGAGTTTAAACAGTATTTGCTAAAATTACCAACTATTCCGATACAACAGCCTTGCCCGATTATGGAGGTGACGGTTTGAGTGCCATTTGTCCAGCGACATGAAGAGGGAAGAGAGGAATGGTTGGTGAAGTCCTGAGAAGAGCCGGCGGCCTCGTAAAAAGGTGGCGTGGCGGAGAGGCAAAGCCAACAAGTGGTAGTCAGGTTTGGCTGTGTAGAATTGAGAAACTTGAAGGTAGAATTGATTAACTTCAAAAGGGGGTTGGGGAGGAGTTCATCCGAAGGAGCTAGGAAAGAGGAGAGGATGGCCTTGTTTTTTCCTACGGGGGGGGGGGAGTGTGGGAGAGAAACGGTCAGGCGGATGGTGAAAAAATTGCCAGGGTGGCTTCCGCCAAGGGTTCTGTCAGAATTGTCATTCACACGTCCCCCCCATCGAAGTCCAGTTTGCCAGGTGCTCCGTGGAAGATGGCGGCCCAGGGTGGTAAAAGAGATTTTTGTGGGGTTTAATCGGATCCCACAGCACGCCCAGTTTGAACAGGAACTCCATGGAAGGGATCCATCAGGGCCCAGAGTGGCAGTGATGTAGTCATCTTTATGAGGGGGAGTCCACCATATTTTGCCAGTGGAAACACAATCCCATTTTTTGCAGTAAAAATCCAGAACGCCACCACATTTTTCCCGATGAGCATAGGTTTTAATATGTCCCGGACAGATGTATAGGCCAAGGCCAATTGCCCATACCTCTCGGGGGGAGGGGCTGCATTTGGATTTATCAGCAAAACCCTCTACCCCCACTAACATTTCTCCATAATCAAAATATAAAGAAGGGAACCATGGCCACAAAGTATAGTTCGAGGTGGAATTCAAGGAAGCACCCCGATAATCCAGAACGTGCCATGTAAGGTTCATAGGGCGATGGGGGTTATTGCTCCCGAGGGAGGGTGTCCAACAGTTCAGAAGAATAAAGAGATACCACATACTGAAGAGCCTGGACGACTGTAGGGGAAGACACCAGGTTATAGTAGGGAGGGTGGTGGGTGTTGGAAACTAAAAAGCACTCCAGGAGGTCTTCAATGACCACAATGTCGCATTCGATGTTGCAATCACAGATGGGACAGTAGTCACAGCAGTGGCTGCAGCAGCAACAACCACAAAGGCAGGGACAGAGCCAGCACATGTGAACGCGGTGGTTGTCTCAAGCGGCGGTCGTCACAAAAGTCAAGTGATCTGTTGGTTACCTGTCTTCTCGTGATAGGGACGCACACATCGACCAGGGACCCAAAGAACGCGATCAGGAAGTTGAATAGCAGCGTATCCCCTACCCCAGGTGATAAGGCCAGCTGGTCCTTGCCAGGTTGGATCTGGTAAGCAACGATAGTAGACAAGTGGTCGGTGGTCCACAGGAGCAGGTGAGGCAGCGAAATGGCGAGCAGCGGCACAGCTGGGTGGTTGGCCCGTCAGATTCAAAAAGTTAAGAGTATATAGACAAAGATTAAGAGTATCTTGCACGGCTGGGAGGCTAGGGGGTACTTTTCCCTGTGTGCCAATATATCTGTCTAGAGCGTGCTTCAAGGTCTGGTTCGCACGTTCTACTAGAGCCTGTCCTTGGCTGTTGTAAGGAATGCCAAACTTGTGGACAATGTCCCATTTTTTGCAAAAATCTGCAAAAATTGTACTGGTGTAAGCCGGACCATTGTCTGTTTTGAGTTCATTTGGGCGTCCCAACGATGCAAAGGTGCGAATACAATGATTGATTACATGTTTAGTGGCCTCACCCCTTTGTGGGGTGGCCATGATGAAGCCAGAATAAGTGTCAATGGAAACATGAAGATATTTCCAAGGGGCAAAGGAAGCATATTGAGTGACATCCATTTGCCAAATTTGGTTGCACTCTGTCCCCCTGGGGTTGACTCCCATGGGCACAGAGTGTGCTTGTTTACTACAGATAGGGCATTGTTGCAAAATTGCGGCAGCCTCTGTAGCTGAAATTTTGAACTGCCTAATAAGCGCTTTTTTGTTCTGGTGAAAATATGAATGGCTTTCCCATGGAGTGGGAGAGGAGGGGGCAAGAGTGAATAGGGAGGAAGATGCAGCCGCGGCCGCAGCGTCGGCCACATCATTCCCTTCCTGGAGGATGCCAGGGAACGGTTGATGACTACGAATGTGTGCAACGTGAAAAGAGTGAGTTCTTTGGGAAATAAGGTGTTGCAGGGATAGAAACAAGGATAAGAGAGTTGGTTCGATAGAGGGAGATAGATAGGCCTGATAGATGGAGGAAATAATTTGAGAAACATAAAGACTGTCAAGAATAAGGTTAAAGGATTGGTGAGGAAAGGCCTCAAAGGCAAGAATAGAAGCATAAAGTTCTGCCCTTTGGGCGGAGGACTGTGGAGGAGTAATTTTGGTGTGCCATTGGCCATCAACTTGCCAGGCACATGCACCATATTTTTTGCTGCCATCAGCAAAGACGGTGATTGCATCATGAATGGGAAGGGGAGACATCTGAGTTTGCCAAGTGAAAGGGATGGTTTTGAGAAGTTGTATGCGAGGGTCTGGTGGTGGATGGCAAGAGACAACACCAGGCCAATCAGCTAGGGCGAACTGAAGGTGGTCGCTGACAGCGAGCAGTGACTCCCATGTGGAGAGGGAGCAAGGAAGGTAAATGACAGAAGGTTCAATACCAGCTAGGGCCCTGGACCGTAGCTGGCCTTTGGTGATGAGAGAAGCAAACAAGGCAGGTTTGGTAGTAAGTGTTGCACGAGGTGTGTGGGATAGGTGGATCCATTCAAGAATTATCAAGGAAGGTGTTACTTGAGCCACTGCTGCAGTGGGCAGCATGGTGGTGTTGAAAATTAGCAATACAAAAGGTACATTTTCTACCAATCTGTCCACCCATTTTGTGAGTAGGGCCTGATCAATGAGGTGTAAGGCATCTAATTGATCCTTTTGTAGAGGAATTATGTCAGATGGATGTTTTCCTTTAGTAAGGGCAGTAAACAAGGGTGACAGTTGTGCGGTGGAAAGGCCTAAGTAGGGTCTGATCCAATTGATGGATCCCAAATATTGTTGTAGTTGCAAGAGTGAGGGTTTGGGAGGCAGCGTAATGTGGGGTGTATTGGGTAAAGCATGTGATGTAAGCACTTTGTGTCCTAAATACTGAAAAGGGGGGGAAACTTGCACCTTGTCAGGAGCAATGTGAAGTCCCCCCTGTTGCAAAATGTGTCTGAGATGAGGTAATGTTTTTAAGGCTGTGCCTTTAGGGCCTGGGGCTGCAACCAGGATATCATCCATATAATGGTAAATCAGAAAGGTTGGGTAGCGGGTCCTGTATGGTAGCAGCACCTGAGAAACATAATACTGGCACATGGTGGGGCTATTGAGCATGCCCTGGGGGAGGACCCTCCACTGGTAACGGGAGGCGGGCTGAGCATTGTTAGGTTCAGGGATAGTGAAGGCAAAGATATGCCTATCTTTGGGGTGTAAGGGGATAGAGAAAAAACAATCCTTCAGGTCAATGACCATCATATCATAATTTTGAGGAATTAAATTGGGGTTTGGGAGGCCACACTGTAGCGCCCCCATGGGTTTGATAATAGCATTCACTCCCCTCAGATCGTGAAGGAATCTCCATTTGCCAGATTTCTTTTTAATTACAAAGACAGGAGTGTTATAAGGGCTTATTAGCAATTGGTTGGAGGACCTTTTGGCAATCCGAATTAGCATTTTCATAAGCCAATTTCATCATTAGTTCACCTCTAGCATCTATATTATCAATTTGGCGTTCCAAAGCAATCTGAAGACGATTAATAAAGGAGGCATAGTCTTCAGCAGAGGTTTGGATAATTTTTGAAAAGGTTTGCAATGGGATGCCTTGATTGTCATCTACTTTCCGTAGAGCAGCGAAAGCAGCATCTTTTATAATGGGAAAGGCAGCTCTGTCGGAAAGAGTTTGTTGAGCTATGGCTGTCCTTGTGCCGGTTCCCATCAAATCGTCTACAGTGACGTTTTGAGGGAGTCCTGCATTGACAGCAATGGTAATTTGTTTGCCATATTCCGAATTCCAAACTACATATTGGGCGGGAGTCAAAATCATGCCAAAAAGCGACTGCCAATCTGCAAGTAACATCTCAACACTAGCAGAATAAAGCGAAGAGAGTAAACCCAAAACATAGCGAGATTGAAGTCCATAATCTTTAACTGCTCCCTTTATCTCTTTAATTTGTTTATAATTAACATGTTGATGAATCGGTCTAGCAGCCGCTCCTTCAGCGGCTCCAGCTGGGTCCCAAGTGACCGGAAACATAGCACACGTTTCTAAATCCTCAGTTTCAAGTTGCCCTGATTGTTGTGCAACTTGTATTGCTCTAACTATTTGACCTCCTTGGTGTTGCGGGTCTGGTTTTGGAGCAGTTGGAGTGACTTTTTTAGAGTTCTGCAAAACAGGATTGAGGATTGCCTGTTCCTGTTTTGTGGATTCATACGGAGGAGGCGCAGAATCCGTTAGTAATTGTTTGGCAAATTTATGATGAATCACTAAACATTCCATGACTGCACGCCATGTGGTTAAAACGTGCATCGGGGCTCTAGGAGCCGAATGGAGACTTTCTCCCAATTTTGTCCATGTACTTATTTTATAATTTCCTTGCTCTGGATACGATGGGAAATGTTGCCAAATGTGTGTCAGAAGGCCAATTAAATCATTATGTTTCAATCGAGGGAGTGATTTACCCTCTCTTGAAGCATATCTTTTTGAAGATTCGGTTAACTCCCTCAGCTCGTTTAGGTGTAGCACCTGTTGTTGAGAGAGTTTTCCCCCCATACTTACCTGAGCTCCAATCGTGGATGGGTGTGCACAGTTTTCCCGTTGGTAGGTATGGGTGGTCCGAGACGCTTTCCGCCAGCAGCCAAAGACTCATATAGGTTGTCAAGGCCGCCTCCCGCAGAAACACATCAAGACGCTTATCACGTCGGGGTCACCACTTGCGGCATTCCAATTAATTATGCCACAAACCGGGTGGGTCACTCATGAATCTTGACCGGCAAGTGAAGACAACACACAGGTTTTCCTCAGGACGAGTGGACCCAGGGCGTGTTCTGAGCCTCTCTTTTATTTGGCAACATACATAGGGGAGGGAGCAAGTATCAGTACATTGGTTACATGCATAGGGAATTATACGTACTTTCTCATAAGTAGTTACATATCTGTTGCAGGGCAGAATAATAAGTAGGTCAATGCTTTCTACAGAGCATAGCTACTGGCATAGGATGTAATTTGCCATTGTCTCATGTCCGGAGTTATCCGGGCAGGCTCTTTGGTTTGCGTTTCTGCATAGACAGCAAGTGTACGAGCTCAGCAAAGGATATGGTTTATCATAGGATGTGCAAATTCATATATTCAATGCAACTATATTTTCTGTATGCTACAAGCAGTACTATTTAACCATTTGCTGTGAATCCCAACACACGGGATCACCTGAGTAGTGCAAATGGTTCCTGTAGTCTGCAATTGTTTTTCCTTTGGGAATCCATTCCTACTCCCACATCATTCCAAGGGGGTTCATCCCAAATTGGATAGCTAAAAGACTAGAGATTCTCAGCCATCCAGGTCATGGTTTTTCTTGGAAGACGTTTTGCTTCTCACCCAAGAAGCTTCTTCAGCTCTGACTGGACGGTGGGGAATGGAAGGATTGATACTCCTTGCAGGCGGCTGGTCATTTGCATCCTTTTTGCAAGCAGTTGAGGCCACTTGGAGGTTCCTCTGTGCCCTCAGGACCCAGATGGCAGAGAATCTCCACAGACGGCTTCCCTGCTGGCCTGGTTCGATGTAAACGCTCAGGCGGCGGCTAGAGCCCCACGACGCCTTGACCCAGGGGCGCTCCGGCCCCCTCGCTTCAGCTAAAGCACCCACCCCACGCCCCGTTGGAAACGCTCCCCGCCCGAACCCCCCCCCGAGAGCCTGGCTGCGCTGCTCCATTCCTGCGCTGCAAAAGCCTGCCACTTGTGGGCCCCGCCCTCCTAGGTCTATCCGCGCCGGGATTGGCTCCTTCCCCCCAAAGTCCCGCCCCGATTCCCGGGCCCGGCTGTCAGTCTGGGCGGGGCTCCTGCGGCTTCTTTCTTGCAGAGGCGAAGCGAAGCGCTGGCGGAGCGGCGGCCCAGGATGAGCGACCTCAGGCAGCGGCTGGTCAGGGAGCCGGCGGGGCAACACGACGCCGAGGGAAAGGTAGGCGAGGCGGCCGCAGCGGGCATGAAAAGCGACCGGCCAGCCAGCCAGCGGCGTCTGTATGCGGTGACGCGTGTTTCGCGCATGGGGGAAAAAGGGGGGGTTCCAGAGGCGGGGGTAACGGGGGGCGGGCCTCCCTCCCTTTCTGGGGTTGCAAGGAGAGGGGCTTCCGCCGTCACACCTCCACCCCCGGGGACTCGTGCAATGCGGCTTGCAAAGAGCCTCCGAGCCCTGCGCAGCCCCGGGCCGGAAAGAGCGGCGGTCGCGGAGAGAAGTGCGCGGCTCCGGCTCTTAAAGCCACAGCACTTGGGCTCTCCTCCTTTGCAAAGGGGCCGGGCCGGGGGTCGAGAGGGGGCGCCGAGCCGCTGCGCGGGCCGGGCTTGAGGAACGCAGCCCGCGGGGAGCCGGAGCGAGGCTTCGCGGAGGGGCAGAACGGCAGAGGTCGGCGCGCTGCTAAGGCGCCCTCCCCCCTTCAGTCAACCAGTCAGTCAATCGTAATAGAGCTGGAAGGGACCTTGAAAGGTCTTCTAGTCCAGCCCCCTGCTCAAGCAGGAGACCCTCGACCGTTTCAGACGAAGAGCCTGTGGCGTTTCTGGCAACTGACAGGAAAAACAACTAACTGTTTGAGGTGCTGCCCAAAGAGGAAGGCGTCCAATTATTCTGCAAAGCACCAGAAGGCGAGGCAAGAAAGAATGGATGGGAACTCATCAAAGGGAGGAGAAACTTCCTAGCAGCGAGGACAGTCAACCAGTGGAACAGAGCTGGCCTCCAGAAGTTGTGGGTGTTCTGTCACTGGAGGTTTTGAAGCAGAGACTGGACAGCCACTTGTCTCCTGCATGAGTAGGGAGTTGGACTCAGCTTGCTGGCTGAGGAACTCTGGGAGTTGAAGTCCACAAGTCTTAACACTGGTCAAGGTTGGAGACCTCTAGACTAAAAGACCTCCAAGGTCCCTTCCAGCTTCTATCTATTCTAACTGCGTCAAGTGGCTCCTCAAAGCCTGAGAGCATGGTGCTGGTCGTCTTTCCGTTGCGTTGGGCCACAGTTGCGCCATCCAGTTCAAAGATGGGGAACTGGCTTGATGGGGGCCATCAGAGGTCAGCTTTAAGTTTTTGCCCAACCTTTGCAGCATTTACTTCCAGTCTGGCCTGGATTTAGTGTGGGCGGGAAAGTCATTGGTCATCATAACTCTCACCCAATTCTTACAACTGTCCAGAGTATTTCTCAGTCTGACTAGCTTTAATAGCAGCTTCCTGTCTACTACTTGATGTCTATAGAAATTCTCAGTCCTCCAGGTCACGGCTGTCCCAATGGTGCTTTTTTTTCAGGAGACAACTGGACTTTCTTGGTTTTTCTTTGAAGACGCTTCGCTTCTCATCCAGTCAGAGCTGAAGAAGCTTCTTGGATGAGAAGCGAAATGTCTTCAAAGCAAAACCAGAAAGTCCAGTTGTCTCCTGAAAAAGCACCTTTGGGACAATCAGGATCTGGATGGCTGAGAATCTCCATAGATATTTCCCTTCCCTTCTCTGGACTTTCTTGTTTTTCTTTGAAGACATTTTGCTTCTCATCCAAGAAGCTACTTCAGCTTCTTGGATGAGGAATAGAAGGGGAATGGAAGCATTTGTCCATCCAGTCAGAGCTGAAAAAGCTTCTTGGATGGGAAGCGAAACATCTTCAAAGAAAAACCAAAAAGTCCAGTTGCTTCTTGGAAAAAAAAAAGTACCTTTAGGCCTACTACTTGATGGCAAGGCCTCCCTAACACATATGCCCTCCAGCCAAACGTCTCCACCCACCGCAACTGTTGATGAGAATTCTGAGTATTGATGTCCACCCGTCTGGAAAATGCATTGAGAAAGGTTGGATGAAGCTAACCCTTTGTGGTGCCGGAGAACAGTGGCACAGTACTTAATCCCCTGTCACTGCTGATTGAAGCTTTGATGCAAGTGGTGATATGACAGCAGCGTTCCAGTATCAAAGGGGTTGCCCCAAAGAAGAGGGAGTCAAGCTATTCTCCAAAGCACCTGAAGGCAGGACAAGAAGCAACAGATGGAAACTCACCAAGAAGAGAGGCAACCTGGAACTAAGGAGAAATTTCCTGTTAGTGAGAACAGTCAACCAGTGGAACAACTTGCCTCCAGAAGTTGGGAATGCTCCAACACTGGAGGTTTTTAAGAGGAGATTGGCCAACCATTTGCTTGAAATAGTTTAGGGATTCCTGCCTGAGTAGTGGGTTGGTCTAGAAGATCTCCAAGGTCCCTTCTAACCCTTTTATTCTGTTATATTAGATAATTTCTAACATTTGGTTGGTAGAAGCATTAAAGGTAAAGATTTCTCCTTTTTTAGTGGTTCAGGGTTCACTCAGCCTTCTGTCCTTCCCAGGTCGGTCAAATGAGGACCCAGACGGTTGGGGGCAATAGGCTGACTTTGTAAACTGCTTAGAGAGGGCTGTAAAAGCACCATGAAGAGGTATATAAGTCTTAAGGGCTGTTGCTATTACTGGTGTCCAAACCCAGGGGCTGATGCTCATCGCCGTTTCCTAGCCGAGGGAGCCATCGTTGTCTAACATTCCCAGGGTCAGGTGGCCAGAATGACTCAACCCCGAGGCACATGGATCACTTGACCTTCCCGCCGAAGTGGTACCTATTTACCTACTCGCCTTTGCGTGCTTTTGAACTGCTAGGTGGGGAGGAGCTCGAGCCAGGAACAGGAGCTCACCCCATCCTGTGGGGCTCAGACTCGGGCCGCCAGCTTTCCAGTCAGTGACTTTAACCACTGAGCCATCCCAACCTCTCTTCTGAGAAGCATTAGAGTTTTTTTAAAAAAATGCAAAATTGGTCCTCTTGGGTGCGTTGGAAGCAAGTCATGCTGGATTCAGCAGGGTGTCCAACATGACCTCATGTGGCCATTAATAGCAACTTCTGAGAAAGGAATGATTTAAAAACCGCTTTGGTGTTATGGCCGAGCTCGTTTAAACGATGATTCAACCGTAATTATTCCAGCGTTTCTATTCTGCAGAGCAGCCTTCTGCAACTCGGTGCCCTCCAGGTCTTTGAAAGACCCTGAGCTGGCTGGGGAGTATGGGAATTGAAGTCTAGTGCATTCAGAGGCTCGGGAAGAAAAAGTAAAGAGTAAAAAAGGAGAATTTCTTTCAATGGTAGAAATTATTATGGTGGTAGAAATATTTGTAATGGTAGAAATTGGGAAAGAAGTCGGAGAAACATTAATATGTGCAGATGCTGTATGAAGTCAGGGCACGGAGTGAATATTTAGTGAAAGAAGTGAAATGGCTGTATAGAGTTACCACAATAAACTGTTTCTGTTGCTAAATGAGATGTTTCTTACATGGGCTCCATTTTATGACCTTTCTAGCCACCGTTGTTAAGTGAATCACTGCAGTTATTAAGTTTGTAACCCGGTTGCTAAGTGAGTCTGGCTTCCCCATTGACTTTGCTTGTCAAAAAGGGATCATAAATATGAACCAATTGCCAAGCACCTGAATTTTGATCACATGAGCTACTTCCTCCCCAAGAAGGTTGGGTGCCATACAAAAACTTGGCTTTTAGGTTAAAGTACTATAAATTAGTGATTTGTCCTAGATGTGTGTAAATCTCTTCTTCCTGGTTGTGTGTGTTGTCTGCTTCTGGCACTCTCTTCCCAGGATCAGGGAAAAGCAACAGGCACACATTTTGGCAATTCTCCTGAAATCTCTTCCAAGCAAGGGTGTCTGGGACTTGTTTATAGTCATTTCCACACATTTCCAAGTTCCAGGCTTAAAAAGCTCCATTCGCAGAAGACAGTGCTGGGGGGTTTAATACCAAGTGCCAGTAATGATTTGGGGTGCTTGTGAAGCACCCTGGATGATTGCAGAAGAGAAAAGTGCTTAAGTGGACATGTCTTCTCCCTCTGGGGTTTTGCTGAGTGTTATTACTCAGATAAAGGAGAATATTTGCAGCTCTGAGTTGAAATGAGCTGTTCCCTGAGCTTGGTTGTTTTCAGACAAGACATTTCACCACCTAACAAGGTTCCATCATCAGTGCTGCTAGGGTGTGGGGTTTGCTTTCAATTTATATTCCAGAAGCTTGCCCTGTTGATTGGAGTGGTCTTGCTGGTTTTGTTGTTGTTGTTATTGTTTCTCTTCGTTCCCCTGCTTCAAACTAAGGATGGAGAATAATCTTTCTGTCCTGTATTATGTTATTTATTGATTTAATAAGAAACAATTCAGGGCGTCTAGATTAAGTGCAATGTCTGGATGCAATCAAGATATTTATTTAAAAAGACCAGCAACTCAGGGCATGTAGATTACTTGCAACCAGTGGTCTTTGTCTGTCTATCTGCCTGTCTGTTTATCCTATGTCTGCCTGCCTGCCTACCACTTACTTACCTACCGCATTATTTGCAACATTAGATATCAGCCACATTCTTGGTTGCTGTGCTTTGCTCCTGAGTCGCCTCCATTCACCATGTGCAGTGGCCCAGAAGGAACCTGTTTCCTTGGATTCTTCTTCCTGCAAGTGCCAGAAAGGGCAACTCGTTGTTGTTTTGATTTTTAATTCAAGTTGGAAAACGCTTGGCTTAGAAACCAGGAAGCCAAGAAGAGGAAATGTCTGCAATTCAGGAAAAAAGGCTGAGGATGGGATAAAGCTGAGCCAGCTACAGCAGGGCTCTTCAAACTGGACAGCTTTAAGACTTGCGGACTTCCAACTCCCAGAATTCCTCCTCTAGTCATGTTAGCTCTGGGATTCTGGGAGTTGAAGTCCACAACTCTTAAACTTGCCAAGGTTAGAGACCCTTGATCTATTCTTTCTATCTATCTATCTATCTATCTATCTATCTATCTATCTATCTATCTATCTATCTATCTATCCATCCTATTTATCTATTATATCTCTCTTTCTTTCTATCCTACCTCTCTTCATCCTATCTATCTATTCTATCTATTCTTTCCCTCTCTCCCCCTCTACCTACCTACCTACCTATTCTACCCCACTTTATCAATCTATTCCAGGGGTCTTTAAACTTGACAGCTTTCAGACTTGTGGACTTCAACTCCCAGAATTTTTCCTCCAGTCATGTTAGCTCAGGGTTTCTGGGAGTTGAAGTCCACAACTCTTAAACTTGCCAAGTTTGAAGACCCTTACCTTGAACCAAGATAATCCTTGCCTGTTATTCCTCTCTGGGAAGACCTATGGCAGTAACACCTGTGTATCTTGCAACCAATAGTGTGGACGTTTCAAGTAAGATCAGGCAAATTCCAACATTTGGAAATGGGCCATAATTCAGTTCTGGCTTGGAGCAAAAATCCCCCCCCCCCCAAGAAAAAAAAAAAAAAAACAATTCCCCAAATTTGAAGCTAAAACAAAAAGGGGTAGGAAATGCTTTATTCCAATATTTCTATTTTTTTGGAGTTCTGCAAGAAGGGGCATCTTACTAATCTCCGGGCAAATCTTGGTGTACATTTCCTTAAGCCAGGATGCTTCCTGTTCCACGAAGCCTGAGAGAAGTCCCTGCCTCAAGAGGTTTGCAATCCTGAAATAGACCAAGCAGAGAAAGTCACCTCTAGCAAGGAATAAAAGATGAGCTTGAAGCTTTATTCTGGTGTGATTGTATAACAGGATAGATTTTTGCCTCTATTTTATTTGCAGGGTGGTTTAAAAAAACTATTTTTTCTTATTAAAAATAGAGGTGACCGGTTTCCTTTGATTTTCCCTCCCTCATTTTATAATGCAAAATATAACCCCCGTTTTAGGTTTTGGCTGTTGACTTCTGCAATTAGGATCTTGCCTACTGAGTGCATTCTAGGGAATGCTTTTCCTTTTATGGAATTCTGCTTCTACTACTTGCCCTTTGTTTGTGAGTGTGAGAGTGTGTGTGCGTGTGTGTGTGCGCATTTTTCACAAGCATGCCCATACGTTCCTGTATGTGTTGTTAAAATAAACTCACAGGAACTTAAGCTTTTTCCTTTCCATGAGCCGTGCACACTTGAGTTTTTACACTTGGCAAATGCCTGCTAATCAGACAGGATGCAGCAAAAAGTGGAAGATGTACCAAAACACCTTTTTCCTTCCTTTGCTTAGAAGCTCATTAGTAAGAGAGAGGATGTTTGGAAACCAAGGCTAGCTCATTCCTGGGCTGTCAGGCTAATGGCTTCGTTTTAGTGAGTTAATGGGCTGGTATTTCAGAAACATCTTCGCCTCCATTGCGAATTCCCTTCCAGAATATGAGTAGCTATTTGGATTATGGAAGGATTCAATCCATTAATCAGAATAGAGCTGGAAGGGACCTTGGAGGTCTTCTAGTCCAACCCCCCTTGCTCAATCAGGAGATCTTATACCATTTCAGACAAGGGGCTGTCCAGTTGCTTCTTAAAAACCTCCAGTGATGAAGCCCCCACAACTTCTGGAGGGAAGCTTTTCCACTGGTTAATTGTCCTCCCTGTTAGGAAGTTTCTCCTTAATTCCAGGTTGCTTCTCTCCTTGATTAATTTCCATCCATTGTTTCTTGCCTTGCCTTGCCTTTTGATGCTCTGGAAAATAAGTTTGCCCCCTCCTCTTTGTGGCAGCCCCTCAAATCCTGGAATCCTCCTGTCATGTCCCCCAATTCTTCTTCTTCTCTAGGCCAGCCAAACCCAAATCCTGCAGCCATTCTTCATATAGTTTAGCCCTTAGTCATCTTAGTTGCCCTTCTGTGCACTTTCCCCAAAGTCTCAACCTCTTTGTTGTAATGTGGTGACTAAAACTGGTTGCAGCATTCCAGGTGTAGCCTTACTAAAGCTTTACAAAGCGGTCCTAACACTTCAGGTGATTTTGAATCTATGCCTCTGTTTATACAGATTCACAGGAGGAAGCTTAGAGCTCGTGCGGAGGAGGTGTCTCAACTTGATGCTACTTGTTAAGCAATGCTTCCTTGTGATCTTGTGAGGCTTGCGGGCTTGTTATTTACACTGCTGGCCTCTCGGTTTAGCAACCCAGCACCTTGATACTTTAGCAGATGTTTATCTGGAGCAATGAAGGTGGTGAAGGGTCTGGAGGCTAAAAAGTATGAAGAACAGTTGCAGGAACTGGGTATGTCTACGTAATGGAGTAAGGAGGAGTAAGGGTGACAAGATAGCCGTGTTCCAATATCTCGGGGCTGCCCCAAAGAAGAGGAAGAGGTCAAGCTATTCTCCAAAGCCCCCTGAAGGCAGGACAAGAAGCGATGGGTTGAAACCAATCAAGGAGAGAAGCAACCTAGAACTAAGGAGAAAACTTTCTGACAGTGAGAACAATAAATCAGGGGAATGGCTTTTGTGCTGTCCAGCCAGTATATGGGAATTGGGATAGTTAGTTAGGAATTGGGAGCTGTCCCCTTAAGGGAATGCATCATGGTAAATGTAGTTAAGATATGCTGGGAAATGTAGTCCATGTCATGTGGTGATATCTGTAATCCTGATTGGTCACTGAATGGACCCTAGCTTCATGCTAACACTTCTCCTTTGGCTCCACTACTATGAGATGAAATATGAGATGAGAGATTACTATCATTTACACTATGATTTCAATTATGCAAAGAATTGGACATTAGATGCATCCCGACATAACTGTGAGTTACCTTGAGGATAGCTAATATAACCCAATAAAAAAAAGTTTGTATGGAAGAACTTGTAGAGTTATCTATCTGTCTTTATAGTCAACAATTAAATCCAAGGACAGGATAGCTTCCCTCCAGAAGTTGAGGTTTTTAAGAAAAGACTAGACAGCCACTTGTCTGAAATGGTATCAGGTCTCCTGCTTAAGCAAGGGGTTGGACTAGAAGACCTCCAAGGTCCTTCCAACTCTAACATTTTCCTCCCAAACTAGGACATCTCAATGGCTGTCCATCAATAGGTGGAAATGGGCCATCTGGAGAGGTCCAGATGGTGCTGTGGTGACTAGATGTTAAGGGACAGCATCCAGAATTGGTGGGTTTTGCCTTGTTACATGCGTACTGTATGGTTGTATCGCCAACTCCCAGATAACATCATCATTGCTTTAGAAACGATAAGCTCTTGTTGCCTTTTATAGGATGAGAGCAGGCGTTTCCAGCTATTATTATTTCATACGGCGTTACAGAACACAGCCGTCGGGCGTACAACTTCACAAAAACAGCATGTAAAACGTGCATCAAAAATATAAAACGCCAGTGAATTATTATAAAAACAGACAGGACAAGCGATAAATGACGAATAGAATTAAATGGAATGCAATGTAGACTTTTCCTCCTCATGGTGCACTCCAGCTAAATAATCAACACATTCCGGCTGCTGGACTTCACAAGGATTTCCCAGCTAGAAGAAGCAGCCTGAATACTGAAAAAAAATGGTGAATTATGCCAAGTATCCATAAAGCACCAGGTTGGGGAATCCTGGATTTCAAGTCTTGGCTCAACCAACCGTTCCTGCCCTTTGTTTGGGTTCTCTGCAGTTGCATGACTGATGACTAACAGCCCGGGAACGCCAATCGAAGGGAGGTCATTCCCGTATTTTGAGCCTGAAATAAACGGGAGGGAAAGGATACCAACCTTGGAGCAAGGCCATCGATGAACATTCGATAACACCATACGATTGCAGGCTTAGTGACCCTTGGGATGGGGCTGTCAGCGTTCCAGTGAAACTCCCCATTTCATTCAGCACTCAGAAACAAAGTTCATCCAAGAACTTTGAGAATGTATTAAGGAAGTCATGCCAGCACATCTGGGAAAAACCAAATCTGAGAGTTCTGGGGTTTCCCCTTCCCAATTGAGAATTCAAAAACCCATCCCTTGCACCCCCCAGTCCATTCCATGGCCCAATGAAATCTTCGTCTCAGCTGGAGACATTCCTCCAGACCAAGGGCCTTCAAACTTGGCATCTTTAAGACTTGTGGACTTCTAACTCCCAGAATTCCTGAGCTAGCATGACTGGAGGAGGAATTCTGGGAGTTGAAGGCCACAAGTCTTAAAGTGGCCAAGGTTGGAGACTCCTGGACTAGAAGACCTCCAAGACTCCTTCCAAATCTATGATTCTATGTTCTACATCAAGGGCCTTCAAACTTGGCAACTTTAAGACTTGTGGACTTCTAACTCCCAGAATTCCTGAGCTAGCATGACTGGAGGAGGAATTCTGGGCATTGGAAGTTCACAAGTCTTAAAAACTGTCCAGTTTGAAGAGCCCTGCTCCAGACACTCCTTTTCCAGGTGCAGGGTAACTTGTCCTTGACTTTATGAGAAGAATGTTATTATGTCTAATCTTCCCCCTCTCTATGAAATCCCCCCTCCCAAATTCCCAGGCACTAAGATTTGGAAGCTTCTAAGTACAATATGGCTTCCAAAACTGACAATGGCTCTGCTTGGTGCCCCTTTCCAGAATGAAAATTCCAGCGTGTCCATATTTAGGTAATTCTTGTCAAAGGTCTCCGTCAGACCGGCCTCTCTCAGGTTGAGGCAAACCCCTCTCTGATAAGATAAAGACATTCCACTTCTCCGGTTCTCCCCATTTGCCTGAGAATGCCCTGCTTTCGGTCTTGGGCTATGTTTAGCCTTTAAACAAATACAGATAGTCCACAACTTACAACAGTTCAATTAGTCACTGTTCAAAGTTAACAACTGAAGACACTGAAAAAAGTGACTTTTGACCATTTTTACTATCATTGCAGGAGCCTCAGGCTCATGAGATTGAAATTCAAATGCTGGGCAACTGATTCATGTTTATGACAGTTGCAGGATCTTGAGGTCTTGGTTGTCCATGGTATTGTCAGAAACCTTCACCCATAAACATAATTATGGACATGCCTATATCACATCTGTATCAATGGCTTCAAACTTGGACATGTTTGTCAGGGGACTGGAGGCTAAAACATACAATGAATGGTTGCAGGAACTGGGTTTGGCTAGTCTAGGGAAGAGGAGGACCAGGGGAGACAGGAGAGCATCTTCCAATATTTGAGGGACTGCCCCAGAGAGGAGGATGGGGTCAAGCTATTTTCTAAAGCCCCTGAAGGCCAGACAAGGAACAATGGATGGAAGCGGAACAAGGAGAGATTCAACCTGGAAATAATAAGGAATTTCCTGACAGTGAGAATAATCAAGCAATGGAAATGAAAGTTGGCGTCAGAAGTTGTGGGAGCTTCGTCACTGGAGGCTTTCAATAAGAGACTGGACTGCCATCTGTCTGACATGGTGAAGTGTCTCCTGCTTGGGTGGGGGGTTGGACTAGATGACCCCCAAGGTCCCTTCCAACTCTGTTAATCTGTAAATAAATATGTTCATGTTCGAAGCCAATTGTTCATCTGGATCACTTTCACTTCCAGCAAACTGCTGATCAAAGCTTGGTGCTTAATGCAATTTTAATCCATTTTTTAAAGTCCTACCTTGGGTGATTGCCACGATGGCTAACACGGGTGAGCCTGATTTGGCCTACTAAGATTGGAGGGTGGTGTGTGTGTAGGTGTAGAGGAAGCACAGGTAATCCTTGGCTTACAACGGTTCGCTTAGTGACCAAGGTTACAATTGAAGGCACTGAAAGGAGTGACTTATGACCCTTTTTCACACTTGCGACCATGGTAGCATCTCCACAGCCACCTGATGAAAAATTCAAATGCTTGACAACTGTCTCACATTTACGATGGTCGCAGTGTCATAAAACAGGGCAAAACTCAACTCCATGAATGTCTCCCTTGGCCACACCAGCTGTGATCGTAAGTGGAGGACCAGCCGTGCAGGAAACTTCCCTGCTTCATGTTTGCCTGTCAGCCCAGTTTTGCAAGGAGCACAAGGAAACTTGGCATGTCATTGTACATGAGAGAGAGCAGGAGGCAGTTGCTATGGAAACCATCCGGGTTGGACCATTATGGAGCAGCATCTCACTGGCCTTTCCAGGCAGCTGCACAAACCAGGGATTGGCGGTAGAGGAGATGGAAGGAGGGCCAGTTAGCTGGTATTTTGATTTCTGGGTTGCTTATATTGTTGATCTCCTTCTGCCCTGTCCACATTTAAAGCACATTGCTGTATAATTCTCAGTGCTGTCAGAATACATCCGGCCAGGAGATGCTCTGCTTTTGCATCCCTTCTGAGTCCAGCCCTACTAAGACCTACTTCAGCCTGAGCAAAGCAAATCAGCTGCACTTGGTGTTTCTGGCTGCAGGAAGTTCCTGCCCAAACTATTCCTGCCATCTATCGACTTATTGTTTCTCTTTCTCGGCATTTGTGTTTTAAGAAATATTTAAGGTTGATCCTCTGATGGCAAATGAATGAAAAATGTGAATAAATCAAAATGTTTATGATGATTGTGTATTCATATGGTAAGCAAGCAAAAACAGAACAAACACTATTTATAATGTGACCTTAACCGGGGCCAAGTGCAATCAGAATTGAAAAATAAAAATGAAACTACAATTAAGATGACACAAAAGCAATCCAAACCGTATACATACTGGGATTTATTTACAATCATGATTTTTTAAAAAAATGGATAATTCTCATGCTTTGCACCCAGCTCACCTCTCAGGGATGAAAATGTTCTGTTTGGCCTTTGAACAATTTGTCCCTGACCCATTATTTTTTCCTATTTTTGTTCTTATTTACCCCGCTCTTTAGTAAAATTTCCAGCAAGCTAAAGAGTCTTGGAAGAAATAGACTTTTACTTGGCAGGCAACCTTGAATTGCTTCTGCTGCCCATCCCGAGTTGCTGGAAAACCCTTCCCGTGTCTTACCTTGCAGGAGTCGGAGCTGGAAAACAAGCTTGATGGAGGAGAAACTGCATCGGATAGTGAGAATAAATCGGAGGCCGCCCCTGCCTCTTCGGCCGACGATACCCCTGAGGTCCTCAACAGAGCACTGTCCCACCTGTCCTCAAGGTACCGTTGTCAGGGTTCCTAGTAATACACCCATAGCAAACAGAATTCACAGGCAAGTAGGTTCCTCAAAGAACAAGTTTGTTGGACATATTGGCACAGGGTGGTGAAAACAGGCTTCGACTCAACCCGACCAAGACCGAGGGGCTGTGGTTTCCTGTGCCCAGATACAGCCAGCTTATTCCATTGCTGGCTGTGGGGGGAGAAATTTTGACCCCCACAGAGAGGACACGCAATCTTGGTGTTCTGACCCATTTCCTGCCCCTTCACTATAGGCTAAGATCAGGATGGATGGCTTTCCTGAATGGCTTCATCCAGGCACTGGCAGGTAGGGGAGGGGCTTTCCCATTGAGGGAAAACAAGCAACTTCAGATGATTTGAACCCCAAGTTGGTCATTCAGTATATCTGGGGTTGTCTGGTTGTTACACTTAAAGGTTTGTTCCTTCACAATATGTGCCCCACATTCTCAATTCAATTCAAACCTTTATTGTTGGTGCACAACATGTGTGCAACGAGATTGGCTGAGCCTCCTAAGGTGGGATTCTCAGCCTGGTTCCACTCCGGATGTCATGATGTTGAGATTCCCAGGAATGGCAGGTGGAGAATTTACAGGCCAAGCAAATGCTGCTTGGGTGTAATCTAGCCAGGGGTGGGATTCAAATTTTTTAACAACCAGTTCTGTGGGTGTGGCTTAGTTGGTGGGTGTGGCCAACTCAATATCACTCACATCGAGGCACCATCTTCTCGCCTGGCCTCTCATGACTGTGGGGATGCTGCAACAGTCGTAAGTGTGAAAAAGGGTCATAAGTCCCTTTTTTCAGTCCATTGTAACTTTGAATGGTCACTCCACACAAGCAAAGTACCAGCAAAGGAGAGGGAAAAAACTCCAGAGAAGTTCCTGAGACAGGAAGTCCAGTCCTGCCAAGAATGTAATAAGGGTTAACGGAGAGGCAGTTTCTGTAAGCAACACCAGAATGTTTCCTTCCTGCCTTCCTTACAGGATTAGCCCAGTAATTTATTCTAACAACAGATTCTCTGAACTGCTTAGAATGTTAACAACCGGTTCTAGCAAATAGGTGCAAACTGGTAGAATCCCACCCCTGAATCTAGCCATACCCCATCTAACTTTGGAAAGGCCAGTCTGAATCTCTTACCAAGGTTCAGCTAATCACCTGCAGATCTCCTCCTGCCTTCTCTGGGTTGGAAGCTTGGACTGCATGTCCTTCATTTATGAGGAAGACTGTGTCCTCATAAATGTTTACGAAGACCTGAAGATAATTTAAACACAGTTCAATTTGCATTTAAAGGATGCTTGCAGGGTGGGTTCACTCTTATCTGCTGAGCTCAGCAGCTCAGATTCTTCTATCCTTCCTGTCTTGAGCAGCATTTAGTTCTGGTAGGAGATGCTGGTGCTAGAAGTGAAATTCCACTCATGCATCATCACAAAATCTCCAAAAATGTAAAGCCTACCAACTTGAAATTTGGCCCGTATGTTCCTCTTGGCTTCAGGGGGCTCACTAAGAGGATTTTTCGAAATGACCCTCAGAGCATTTAGAGTATTTCCTATATTATTATTATTATTAACATGCTCTGATGCTAAGGAGTTCTACTCCCCCTCCCCACCTGAAAAGAAATCTCTTCCAAATCCAAAACACAAGCAGAGGAGAGGAGTTCCAGTTTTAGTTTCACAGCAGCAAGCAGCTTTAGTACAGAACAGTTGAGCTAAGCCGCGTCCAGGCTCCTTATTGTTGCTCACACAGCAAATACTCTTTCAGTTTCCAAACAGCCCTCAACTCTCTCGCAGACTGGCAGGATGCTGGTCAGGTGAATATTGGTGGATGCTGGTAGGCAGAGGCAGAATTCCCCCCCCCCCCTCCTTATTTTCCTTTCCAAATCTAAGCGTGACCACATAGTTTCGTAGCGAAGCACGGGTATCGAGCTAGTTATTTGATAACAAAATCTCCTGACTTTCAGTTTTATTGTTTGTAGACGTTAAAAGAAAAAAAAAACAGAGAAGGAGGGACGGATTATAGTCGTTGGTTGTGCTGTTGAAACCAGAGCTCTCCGGAGCTCAAACTTGACTTGTCTCTCTTGCAGATGGAAGAACTGGTGGGTGAGGGGCATCCTGACACTGGCCATGATTGTCTTCTTCTTCATCATCATCTACTTGGGACCCATGGTGTTGATGATGATTGTAAGTTCTTGTTGTGTCTGAACTATCGTATCTATCTATTTAATCTCTCTCTACCATCTATCTGTTTATCCTCTTATCATCTCCCTCTATGTCTGTCTGTCTGTCTGTCTGTCTATCTATATCCATCCATCCATCCATCCATCCACCCATCCATCTATTTAATCTCTCTCCACTGTTTATCTTTCTATTTATCCTCTATCATCGCCCTCTATCATCTATTTATCATCTATCTATTTATCATCTACCTATCTATTTATCATCTACCTATCTATTTATCATCTACCTATCTATCTATCTATCTATCTATATCTAATCTCTCTCTACTATCTATCTGTTTATCCTCTAACATCTCCCTCTATGTCTGTCTGTCTGTCTGTCTGTCTGTCTGTCTATCTATCTATCTATCTATCTATCTATCTATCTATCTATCTATCTATCTATCTATCTATCTATCTATCCTATATTCTATCTATCTATCTATCTATCTATCTATCTATCTATCTATCTATCTATCTATCTATCTATATCTAATCTCTCTCTACTATCTATCTGTTTATCCTCTAACATCTCCCTCTATGTCTGTCTGTCTGTCTGTCTGTCTGTCTGTCTGTCTGTCTGTCTATCTATCTATCTATCTATCTATCTATCTATCTATCTATCTATCTATCTATCTATCCATCTATCTATCTCTGGGAGTGAAAGGGCTTGGAGAAGTGCCAGCCTCCAGATGGATGGATGGATGGCTTGGATCTCAGGTTAGAAGGTAATCCAAATTGGGTGGGTGGGAATTGGAGGGAAGAAAAGCTGCACCCATGTCCGAGAAAGGAACCATTTGCAACTTTCCAGAATCCAAGTTCTAATCAGCGGTTTTGTGGTTTATTCCAAACAAATGATTAAGCTTGTATTTAAAAATTTCTTTTGAAAGAAGAACATTTACCCAATGCTTTCAAACTTGCCAATCCAAAGGTTTCTAAAAGCCGAAAAGCAATTAACAAGCAATTTCCAAAAGTAATGAGAAAAAGGAAAAGCATCAGCTTTCAAAGATATCAACTGCCCGTTTGAGCCAGAAGGCTATTTCCTTATCTCCCAGAGCTATAAACCTCCTGCTCTCTTGAAGTCCCTACATGAGGAGCAGGGGTCTGGAGCACTTGAGGGCAATCTCAAGTCCTCTCCTTATCCACAGAGACATTCAGAGAGAGTCTCCTGGTGATTGATCCAGAGTCACCCAGCCCACTTCCATGCCTAAAAGGGAACTAGAACTCCCAGCCTCCTGGTGATTGATGCCAAAGTCAGTCTTTCTTTCTAGCCTGGTGCTTTAACCATTAGACCAAACTGGCTGTTGTTAGGGTTTCAGCTCCCATCATCCCAGCTAAGAGCAACTGTAGGTAAGAGAAACTAATCCGAGCCACACATCTCTTGTTACAATTATACTATCACCAGGCTGAAAGGTTTGGGGGCTAAAAGATCCCCGCTTACCTATCTGAAGAAATTATTATTGCCGCCAAAATCGACGGCATAAAATGGAAGGCCGTGTCTTGCAGGTCATGTGTGTCCAGATCAAATGTTTCCACGAGATCATCACCATCGGTTACAACGTGTACCATTCCTATGAGCTGCCCTGGTTCAGGACGCTGAGTTGGTAAGTGGGGGGCAGAGTGGGGTGTTTTATTTGTCTGTCTGGTCTGGAGAAACTCACCAAGGATGACCCAAGAAGATTTGCCATCTTTGGTGAGAGTTCTTTTGGGGTGACCACCTATTTAGAAAGTGCCTCTTAACACAGAACATTCATAAAGTGAATATAGTGTCAACTCATAAAACATTCCTATGCCTGATTTAGTAGTTGCCATAAAAAGGGGGGGAAGGAAGGAAATCTGGAAGAGCAGCGCAGCAAAGCGGAAGTACATTCCAACTCTTATTTTTAAAAGACTGTAACTAAACTTAAACTACTAGCTTTTGCCTGTGAATATATTTAATTGGAAAACGTTATTGATGACACCCAGCCTGTGAACATGCTCAGTTGGAGAATCTGATTTATGACACACCCAGGGGGAAGTGGGGAAACAGGGTCACAGCGGACTGTAAATGATGTAGGTCAGAGTTGGCTTCCTACAGGACAGTAGTTTCCAGTGCCAGTATGTCGCCTCTAATGGATCCTTGAAAGTTTTTTGAAGTTTGGCTCGAGAATCATGATTTGATTAGGGCGATTGCTGGAATCCTGACATATAGAAAGGAAACCAGAGACTTTTCTTTTGGGTTTAATGGAAAAAAGATTTGGAGGGAAAAAAAATTCGGAACGTTGTTATATATGTTTATGGGAGCAAGACTATGCACAGAAATGGAAGGTCACTTCAGTCCCCACAATGGATGAATGGCTGCAAAATCCGATGGAGCAGAGATGGCTAAATTGACTGTTTTGATCAAGGAAAAAAAATACAAATACTTTTATTTCTACTTGGAAACCGCTTCTGGACTTTGTGCTTGGGTTGGGAAAAAACATGAAACTTTGATTTTGGGTTTTACCGGTTAGGTAGATTTGTTGTTATAGAAATGGCTCGTTTATACTATTATGGAAAAAATAAAAAGTTGATGTTTGATAATGCCTTATTTTTGTTTAATTGATGTTTGATAATGCCTACACCAAAAGGAGTCAGAAGTCAGTTGCTTTTTTTTTTTGGCTTTCCCTCACTTTTTTTTCCCATTCTCCCTCCCTGAAACTGGGTATATCTAGTTTGATGAAAAGAAGGATTAGGGGAGACATGATAGCAGTCTTCCAGTATCTCAGAGAAGAGGGAGTCAAGCTATTCTCCAAAGCACCCGAAGGCAGGACAAGAAGCAATGGGTGGAAACTAATCAAGGCGGGAAGCAACTTAGAACTAAGGAGGAATTTCCTGACAGTGAGAACAATTAATCCGTGGAACAATTTGTCTCCAGAAGTTGTGGCTCCTCCAACACTGGAAATTTTTAAGAAGATGTTGGATAACCATTTGTCTGAAGTATGTAGGGTTTCCTGCCTGAACAGGGGGTTGGACTAGAACAGCAGTTCTAGTGGGTGGGCCATGGTCTACTGGTGGGCCGTGAGAAAATTTTGGTGGGCCACAGAGAAATCTCACCCGCAGAACACCCCCCCCCCAAAAGCAATTAATCCAGGCTGTGCAGAAACACAAGGCTGCTCAGCCCACATGGCCCACGGGAACCCTCCCCGCCCACTCACTCCTTACCCAACAAGCTTGTCTGCTAAGTTGCTATTTTTCCTTTTTCCGACCATCATCTGTTCTGCTGTGCCAGGAGATTTAGATTAGCTAGGAAGCAGGAACTGGTTGGATTTCTTGCTTTCTAGTTAAGCACAGCCGAACCTCCCTTAGGACTGAAGGTTTGTTTGCAAGGAAGTTCAGTGCAGACTCACGGCAAGCAAATTTGAGAGACTGAGCTAGCCGATGGTAGATAGATAGATCACTGAATGATTCTGTGAGCAACTCAAGCTGCCTGCTTTGCCTGATTTTGGATAAAAGTTGCTTTTTTAAAATAAAAAAATCACTATTTACATACATGGTGTGTTATGAGTTAGTTTTGTGAGTTTGCTTGCAAGCAAATTTTATGTGACAGACTGAACTAGCCAATGGCAGATAGATAGATTTCTGAATGAATCTGTGATTCTGTGAGCAACTCAATCTGCCTGCCTGCTTTGTCTGATTTTGGGTAAAAGTTGCTCTTTTTTTAAATAAAAAATTCAATGTTTATATAAATATTTATAATATTTACATACAAGCCATGCCCAGCCAGTCACATGACCACCAAGCCACACCCACAAATTAGGCCACGCCCACAGAACCAGTTAGTGGTCCCTGGGATCTAAAATTATGAGTTTGGTGGTCCCTGAGGTCCAAAAGGTTGGCGACCCCGGTCTAGAAAACCTCCGGGGGGGCCTCCAACTCTGTCATTCTATTCTATTCTATTTCCTAACTCGTTTACTTTTGTATTTTCTTTGTGTACTATGTTATAAACTAACAAAAATGTGTTTAAAAAAGTAAAAGAAAGTGCCTCTAAAAGAAAGCTAAGTGTGATGGCCTTCACATCTCCAAATCTACCACAGATTCAGCCACTCCCACCAAGGAATTCTAACCTTAGGAAAAAGCTTTAGTAAGGCTCAATAGAAAAGTCTAGATGTGTCTTTTTCAGGTATTTCCTGCTCTGTGTGAACTATTTCTTCTATGGCGAGACGGTGACGGATTATTTTTTCACTCTGGTCCAGAGGGAGGAGCCCTTGCGCATTCTTAGCAAATATCACCGCTTCATTTCCTTCACCCTCTACTTAACAGGTAAGCCTTGGGACCCCTTGCTTGGGTTTACGTACGAGATGACCAGGTGGAGTCCCAGGAAGGGTCAAACGCATGGCCAGTTTATATGGGCTCTCTATAGCAGGGGTGTCAAACTCGATTCTCATTGAGGGATGCATGAGGGTTGTGTTTCGCCTTGGGGGCTGGGTGGGTGTGGCCAGGGTGGGCATGGCCAGCTCAACATCACTCGTGTTGGGGGCATCCTTCCCAGGCTCCGTTTTCGGCTGCAACAGCCTCCTGCAGCGCTCTGTCAGCAAAAACGGAGCTTGGGAATGCGCTCCCGAGCTCCATTTTTGCTGACAGAGGCACCGTGGGCTGGTACTTTGTTGTTTCCAAGGTGACCCCACCAGCCAGATCTAAGCACCCCACGGGTTTGACACCCCTGCTCTGTACTCTGCTCCTTGTGGGTGAGCGGAGAGCAGGCAGACAGCAAAGCTCCCCTTTAACCCCGTTTTCTTTCTTCTACTACAGGTTTTTGCATGTTCGTGTTGAGCCTGGTGAAAAAGCATTATCGCCTTCAGTTCTACATGGTAAGATTTATAAAATGGATTCTGTGCTTTCAGAGTTTTAATAGCCCACCTCGGGGGGGTTGGGGGAGGCTGAGAGGGAAAGAGAGATGGAAATGGGCCCAAAATTGGCACCTTGACACAAAACAACAACAACAAACCTGTAGAGGTTTTGTCTAGGTGGAGAAACCCACAAGTCCTGGGTTTCTAGATATTCTGAAAGCTTCCTTCGCATCTTTAATTCTCAGCCGTTTCAACATTCAGCTCCTATAAATATCCTTCTTTTTTTCCATTATTTGCATTTTGTGTCTGGGCACTGTAGTCCATAGTACTTCAGTCTGTTGAACATGGACATCCAGTAAGTAGGCTTACTAACGAGTTACTTCAGTGGAGAGTTTGAAAATCAAATTCTTCCCGGTTCTTAGAACAGGTGCTTATCATCCTTGGCAATTCTGAGATGAGACTTCAACTCATTTCATTTTAACTGGAAGTCCTTAAAATTGTCAAAGTTGAGAAGAAGAAAAAACTGTCCTACAGAGAAGCTACTCAAAAAATGTGCAAAGTAGATTCACTTTAGCAAATAACTTCCTGGTCCTGAACTTTATTTATTTAGCAAAGTTAAAATGGTGAAGGTTCCTCTCGCACCTGCATGCTAGTTGTTTCTGGCTCTAGGGGGCACTGCTCATCACCGTTACAAAGTCGAAGAGCCAGCGCTGTCCAAAGATGTCTCCGTGGTCATGTGGCCGGCAGGACTAAACACCGAAGGCGCATGGAACGCTGTTCCCTTCCCACCAAAGGGGTCCCTATTTTTCTACTTGCATTTTTTACATGCTTTTGAACTGCTAGGTTGAAAGAAGCTGGGAGAAGTAATGGGAGCTCACTCCGTCACATGCCACTAGGGATTCGAACCGCTGAACTGCCGATCTTTCTGAATGACAAGCTCAGCATCCTTAGCCACTGAGCCACCGCATCCCTAAAATAAATTTAATTATTTAGGTTTAGATTAATTATTTTTAAAAATGCTGCCTTTAGGACTTCAGTCCTCCACCGTATAGTTAGGATGCAACTGTATTGCAAAGCCGAATACAAAATTCATAGTAATAGCCATCTATGACGAACTGATTTCAAAAACAGAAGTAAAGTAAGCAGTGTGGTTAAATGTAGAGTTTTGCAAGAGAGATAAGCAGAGGCTGTCAGAGGATGTAGGAGAAAGGTTATGACCTGCAGCCAGAGTCTCCTCTTACTCCTTAATGAGAACCAATGTACGAGATGGGCCGAGACATCCTTGAGAAAGGGAGATACATACTATGGGGTCAACAACGAGAGGCCTGTATCCCATCCTTGCAAGTCTTAAATGTTTGGAAAAGGGATATGAATGAAGATGACCCTTCAGACCAGGGATCTTCAATCTTGGCAACTTTGAGACTTGTAGACTTCAACTCCCAGAATTCCTCAGCCAGCAGATCAGGGTCTCCAACCTTGGCAACTTTGAGACTTGTGGACTTCAACTCCCAGAAGTTGAAGTCCATCAGTCTTAAAGGGGCCAAGGTTGGAGATCCCTGCTTCAGACAATCTGGTCTCCTGCCATTTAGGACCTTTATGGTAAGAACCTGTATGGGTAAGGTAAGGTCTGGAGATCCCTTCATGGAAAGGACTATCCAGGTTCTGGAAGTCCTTGTTGACTGCCGCATCTTCTGTGTATTTGTGCTTATCATGAGGTGATGCCTCTTGGAATGGTGCGGTGGCCTAGAGGTGGAGCTTTTGCCTTTCAATCAGGAGGCTGTGAGTTCAATCCTAGGTGGAGGGAGATATTTTTCCCTCTCTGGGCACAATGAGAGTATATCTCATTGAACAAAACTCCACATTGGCGACTGAAAGGGCATCCGGCCAGGAAACAGCTCCATTCAGTTGCTCAAGACTCCACCCTGCAAGGGATTATGGGGTGATTAAACAATGAGGAGGGGAAGGAAGAGGTGATGCCTCTTCGGCAGACAACCAACTCCTGCTTTCTCCTGAAGCTTGGACAAGCCTCTCCCTTAAATTGTGAAAGTGCTTAAAATAGACTTTTGTGGCCACTCATGTCAGGAAGGTTGTGATGACCCAGAGTGGGATACAAAACAAACCACAGTCACAGAAAACAGGTGAAGCCCCTTTTATTCCTTCACTTTGCTTCCAAGCTCTGAATATTCTTGATAGAAGACAAAAAACTCCCCCACAAACAGTTACAAGAAGAAGGGAAAAAGCAACATAAACCAGGCAAGATAAGGGCTGGAGGACGTCCACAGATAACCCACACTGGGAAGGACGCCAAACTCAAGAGAGAAACCATAAACTAGAGATATTTCCATGCTTTGTTTCCAGCGCTCGCCCATACGCATGGGCGTCCTCTTATCCATTTGTCACAGCTGCATCCCATGAAGAGGATCAAAGCCCTCCTGAGTAGGCCATGTCTCTCTCTTATCCTCTCCTCCCTGCGTGTCCTAGGATGGAGAGGGGATGGGCCTGGGTCCTCCTCTGACTGCCCAGCCGGCCTCTGCCCTTCCCCAGTCTCCACCACAACCTCCAGAGCCACACTTCCACTCCCTGTCGGCTGTTCCTCCTCTCCCGCAGAGTCAGTCTCCACCAGATTCATATGTTCATAGGCTTTAAGATAATCTCCCCCTAATAAAATGGAATTGTTGACCAGGGTTCCAAAATGTTCAGGAACTTTTGAATCCAGCCTGTAAGGTAGAACCCACCTTGGATCATGTGTCCAATGGGGATGCTATTACAGTCATAAGTACAAGGACCAGTTGCAAGTCACTCTCTTTAGTGCTCTTGTAACTTCAAACAGTCACTAAATGAACAGTTGCAAGCTGGGGGTTGCTGTATCTTTCTGGTTTTGATCACAAAATACTACAAAAATACTTTTGGTCTTGAAAAAAGGAACATTGATGGGAGTTTGGCTGAACCCACCATCACTCTCTCTCCTCCTCCTCCTCCTCTCTTCCCCCTTTGACATATATATGTGCAGATATATATATATATATTTATATGTGGGCGTGTGTTTTCTTAGCATTTTGGCTTGTCTCCGAGAATTGTTTTCCTTTCCATACTGGACTGCATGTTCTCTCTTTCTAGTTTGGCTGGACCCATGTGACTTTGCTAATAATTGTTACCCAGTCGCACCTCATCATTCACAACCTGTTTGAAGGAATGATCTGGTGAGTCAGCGCAGCGGGCGGGGTACGGCGAGATCCCACTCCCCTTTTGCTGGGGAAGATGGGCTTGGCGGCATCCCGTAGGAGAGACCTTGTGCATGTAGCTGCCGCATGATGGGTCCTACGGAGAGGAAGGCTTTCGTGGGTCTCTGGCTCAATGGGGGATGGGACCTCTGGGACAAAGCCGAAGACCCCTGCTCAGTCTCAAACCTTCTCTAGGCCAGGGGGGTCTCCAACCTTAGCCACTTTAAGCCTGGAGGACTTCAACTCCCAGGATTCCCCAGCCAGCCTTGTCTGTTTCTTTCTCTCTTACCGGAGAGATTGCAGAGGAAGGGATTACAAGAGAGCAGGCTATGGCTGGCTGGGGAATTCTGGGAGTTGAAGTCCGCCAGGCTTAAAGTGGCCACGGCTGGAGACCCCTTACTAAAGAGGAGCGGATTGCCCCTTTGAAGGTCTCAAGCAGTAGCTGTTAATGCATTAAGCCTCGCTTGCCTGGAAGCGCCTTCCGTTCAGAAGCTTTTCTCTCGCTTGGGCCTGGTGTGAAAGGCGCACATCAGATCTTCGTATGCTGCCTGCTTTTGAGCATTGCTATTTGGCAGTCCAGCTCTGATCACCGGGTGGGGGAGGGGGGGTCAAAGCTTGATGGATGTTTCTTGGTTCAGTTCTGGGTGAAGGAATGACCATTTGGGCCTCTGCAACTGTTATGGCGGGGGTGTCTTTTATCAAGCCACCTCTAGGTGCTTAGAAGAAAAGAGAGAAGAGGAGAATAGAATAGAACAGAATAGAATAAATATTGGAATGAAGAATAGAACAGAACAGAATAGAGCATAGAATAGAGAATATAAAATAGAGCAGAATAGATAATAGAATAGAATGTAGGAATAGAATAGTATAGTATAGAATAGAATAGAGAATATAAAATAGAGCATAGAATAGAGAATATAAAATAAAGTAGAATAGATAATAGAATAGAATGTAGGAATAGAATAGAAAAGAATCAAATAGAATAGTATAGTATAAGAATAGAATAGAATGGAATGGAATGTAGGAATAGATTAGAAGAGAATAGAGAAGAGAAGAGAGAAGAGAAGAGAGAAGAGAAGAGAGAATATAGAATAAAATAGATAATAGAATAGAATGTAGGAATAGGAATAGAATAGAGAAGAGAATTGAGAAGAGAAGAGAGCAGAGAATATAGAATAGAATAGAAAAGAGAATATAGAATAGAACAGATAATAGAATAGAATTAGGAATAGGAACAGAATAGAGAATAGAATAGAGCAGAATAGAATAGATAATAGAAGAGAATAGAATAGAAAAGAGAATAGAATAGAACAGAACAGAATTCTTTATTGGCCAAGTGTGATTGGACACATAAAGAATTTGTCTTTGGTGCAAATGCTCTAGGAGCCTGCGAGGCCCTTTTGCAACTCAGAGGCTTCCTTCATCTGGAAGGGGCTCAGCACAGCAGGGGCAAATGTTTGGCTAGGTCTGGGCGAACATCCACTTACGCTTCTCTAATTCTCATTTCTGGGCTAGTTTGACCCCCACCGCGCTCTCACACAGACGTGTGCAAGGACACCTATGGATCCATCCATCCGTTGACTGAGACCTAATTGCCACTTTCCCCCCAGGGATGCTACCTGGATTCTTAAAAGCCAGGTCTGCTAAGAGCTAAACCTCCCTCGTGTTGGGTCTCATTCAGGGCACTCCAAACTTGGCAACTTGAAACCTTGTAGACTTCATTTCCATTTGAATACCAGGGTGCAGGACCCAAGGGAAGACTAGCTGACACCATGGAACAAATCGTGTAGGTTTCACCAAAACAGGCCTGCTACATCCTGAGTTCATTTTTAGTGCCCTGAAAACAGTTAACAGAAGTTGATTCATACCTCTGGGTTTGTTTGTTTTTTTAAATAAAACGATAAGAAATCCATTTACCAAAATAGACCTTGGTCTTTATTAAGAAGGAGAGCATGATGATGATGTAATTTCTAAACTAAGCTTTGCGGCAGCAAGAGAATTATTTCAAACCGGAAGAATGGAACCCATATTAAAAATGGGGCTTTTTACAAATTAAAGGCACGGGCTCCTTTATTGCCATTTAAGGTATAAAGAAATGTAGGCGTAAATTAGAGCAGAATGGGCAAGTTTTCTTTTGTAGGTGTTTTAGCACCCTAGGGATATCTGGGGATGTGGGGTGCAATGGTAAGAGGAAAGGGGCTGGATACTTCTGCCTGTTTTTTTTTTTAGGGTTTTGACAGGGGAAGTTAGAGGAAATATTAATGATATTGAGCCTTACTTATTTAAAAAAAAATGAAGCATGTCCCAGCTGAGAACTGCCAAATTTCAGATCTGCTAGCTTCAAGGTTATATAAATATATATTTATATAACCAAGGTTATATAAATATTTATTTATATAAAATAAAATATTATTGTATTTTTATAAAAGACAAATAGATTTGTCTATGGAGATTCTCCGTCATCCAGGTCATAGTTGTCCCAAAGGTGTTTTTTTCAAGAGGCAAAGAAGGATTTATATTCAGTTGGTCATTTGCATCATTTTAAAAGATCGTTGAGGCCACTTGGAGGTTTATCTGTGTCCTCAGGGTCACCTGAGTGGTGCAAATGGTTCCTGTAGTCTGCAATTCTTTTTCCTCTGGGAATCCATTCCTACTCCCACACCATTCCAAGGGGGTTCATCCCAAATTGTGTAGCTAAAAGTCTCCAAGTGGCCTCAGCGACCCTCTAAAAGGAGGCAAATGACCAGCTGTCTGCAAGGAATATCAATCCTTCCATTCCCCACCATTCAGTCAGAGTTGAAGAAGCTTCTTGGATGAGAAGCGAAATGTCTTCAAAGAAAAACCAGAAAGTCCAGTTGCCTCTTGAAAAAAAAAAAAAAAGACCTTTGGGACAAATAGCTTTGAGAAGTTAATAGGGATCATCTTCCAAGGAGGTGGGGGGAGTTTTTTAAGGAGCCTTCCTGGTTGTTTAGGCAAGTCCTCTCTCTATCTAAAACCACCTTCCCTGGACTGGTATCCTCCAGTCCAGGGGCCTCCAACCTTAGCAACTTTAAGACTTGTGGACTTCAACTCCCAGAGAGTTGAAGTCCACAAGTCTTAAAGTTGCCAAAGTTTGAGACTCCTGCTCCAGTTGGGTTGAGCTGTTGAGTTTCCCAACCATCGTCCAAGCGAAGAGCCCTCTCGGTGGGCAGTTCTGTTATCCCAACTACAATTGAATCCAATTCTCCCTTCTCTTTTATCCACCTCGGATGCTATCTAGGTTTATTGTCCCGATTTCCTGTGTCATCTGCAATGACATCATGGCGTACATGTTTGGATTCTTCTTCGGACGCACCCCGCTGATTAAGGTTGGTTCCTGTGTTGGGGTGCTTGGAACATCTGCAGGGGACAGCCTTGGGCTTCAGTTGAGGCCAGAGTCATCCATGATCCACTCCAACTGATGGGATAGAATAAGAATGGGAGAATATCAGAGTTTGAAGGGATCTTGGAGGTCTTCTAGTCCAACCCCCTGCTCAAACAGGAGACCCTGTAAAATTTCTATCCAACCTCTTCTTAAAAACCTCCAGTATTAGAGCACCCACAACTTCTGAAGGCAAGCTGTTCCACTGGTTCAAGGGTCCTCAAACTTGGCAAGTTTAAGACTTGTGGACTTCAACTCCCAGAATTCCTGAGCTAACATGACTGGGGAAGGAATTCTGGGAGTTGAAGTCCACAAGTCTTAAACTTGCCAAGTTTGAAGACCCTTTCACTGGTTGGTTGTCTTCACTGCCAAGGAATTTCTCCTTAGTTCTAGGTTGGATCTCTCCTTAATTAGTTTCCATCCATCACTTCTTGTCCTGTCTTCAGATGCTTTGGAGAATAGCTTGACCCCCCACTTCTCTCTGACAGCCCTTCAAATATTGGAAGGCTGCTATTATGACACCCCTAATCCTTCTGTTCTGTTTTAGTTTTGGAAATCCTGCATTTTTTTTGGTCTTGAACTTCCTGATCTCTTTCTCCCCCTTTTTCTATGTATTGATTCATTCCTCTTTTTTTTCTCTCTTGAATCTGCAGTTGTCCCCAAAGAAAACCTGGGAAGGATTCATTGGAGGATTCTTTGCCACTGTTGTGTTTGGCCTTTTAGTAAGTGTTTGTTTTACTTTAATAAGAACCACACAATCGAGAGGGGAAAACAGAAAAAAATTGGACACTTTTATCATACACAGGTTTGACCCGTAGGGTGCAGAATCCACCAGGAAATTCACAAGGAAAGGCTTATACAAACTGGGAATGATACGAGCAAACCACACATTGTTTGGAATTAGGACAGTTTGGACACTAAGAGAGACTACAGGAACTCTGCATTGTTCATGAGAACAATGAGGAGGCACAAAAAATAGGTTTCTTGCTCTCCATTGTTCCAGAGTAACAGATTTAAGTCTCAGGCAGACCAATTCCAGTTTCAATGTTTGAAAAATTCTCCCAACATTAAGAGTTTAGCAATAGACTGGATAACCCAGATACATCCCCTGGATGGTAAGGCATTAGAAGATTCTCTATCTGAGATGCTTAAATTTGATTCCCTACCAGAATTCCAGGGCAGTTAAAATAGATTGGAAAGTTAACCCAACATCCTGAAAGAAAGTAATGGCCAAAATCTTCCAGGTTGCCTCCAAGAAAGCTCCATGGAAGTGTCCAACTGAAATTAGCTTGAAAGAAATCCCACCTTTATTGAGCAAAAGGATTCATGGCCCCTGCCAGTTTGAGAGGATTATGCAAACAGTCCTCAGTTAACAACGTTCGGTTGACTATTCAGTTATGACAGCACTGAATGAGAGGGATTAAAAACTGGCCTTCAAAGTTTCACCAATCCCGGCAGCCCTACAGTCACATGATCACCATTTCCAACCTTCCCTATCCAGGACTTGCACTTTCCCTCTGGCTTCCCATTGACGCTGGTTGTTGAGGGCAGCAGGAAGCCGCAGAGGTGCCCCCACTTAACGACTTGCAATCCTCACTTAAAAATGACAGGGACTGCTGGAATTGCTGTTAGCTGAGTTAGGCGGCCACGTGACAGCATGCTTTTACGACCACGTGAAGTTTAGTGACAGAAATCCTGTCCCATTGACCGTAGTGAACAGAGGACTGCCTGTAGTTAAGCCTTAGAAAAATGGTTCATTTTCATCTGTTCAGAGTTTTCCAGCATAAATTCAGCACCAGAAAAGTAAACGCAGATGGCTGAGGCTTCATTTTAATTTCTTTATAAAGACATAAAGTAAATTTTACAATGCCAGTTGTAGATTTCTCCAACATGGAGCAAACTACAACAGAAGCAGATATGGTACAGGTTCAGAGCAGAGCAGCAACTCAGGAGCTCAGAAACAGACCTGAGTTTCACTTCAGTTCAGCAGGCAAGCAAGTCACACAGCAGAGGAGAAAAGCAAGTTTATTCTCAATAGACAGACTCAGAGCTCAACAGAGCTGCAGAGCTTCAGAGCTTAATATATAGAGCCACTCCTAGGCTACTTCTAGTTTCAGTTTCCAGACAGCCCTCCTTGGCTGACCTAGTTACTAAGCCTATTCATCGGCTGACCTTGTTCCCACGCTCTTATTCCAGTTCATGAATATACTCTGACATTATCCCTTCTGGTTTTCATGTCTACTAGTTTGATCTTGTTTTTAAGGCACCATGGTGGAAGTTAACTCTGTGACTCTTCTTTTCTTCTTCCATCAATCCCCACCAAGCTATCATACCTGATGTCCGGATACAGATGTTTCACGTGCCCAGTCGAATTCAACAACGACACCAACAGCTTCACAGTGGATTGTGAGCCTTCGGAGCTTTTCCAGCTGCAAGAATATAACATCCCACTGGTGCTCCAGTCTGTGATTGGCTGGGTAGGCCTTTTGATTCAGCTACTCCCTTTGCCCTGGCAGTGTTGCAAAATGGCTAAAATGCTGGTTCCTTTTCACATGCAGAAAAGGAGAGGGGATTATGGCCATCCTATTATATTTCTGTGGGGGAAGAGAAAGGGGTGAAATTGATATTATCTCCATTTTGATCCTTAAAACTCTCCAGCCCCTAAAAAGAACTTTGGATCAATATTTCTAAATGGCCAGATAAGATCTAAAGCCTATTGCAAGGCTTACAACAGTTGTATGTGTGTGTACATTTCTTAATATAAGCTGTAGTTTAATATATTAAGAATGTATATAAACATAAATATAAACTATGAGTGTATTGACTTAAATATATTTATTATATATTTCATATATTAATATATCTTAATATATATTTAACTGCCCCATCTCCCTTTCACTTTTCAAATCCACAATATTTGGATGAAAAAAAATGTTTTCCTCTTCCCCCCCCCCCCCTTAACTGGTCTCATGCCCTTCACCCCTGAGCAGGCAGGAGAAGGAATTGTGGCTATAGTTCAAGGGTTGCCCACCAAGAGTTGCAAAAGGGAAATTATCTTGGGATTGTGCCAAAAATAAGATTCGGTCCATCAACGCCTCACTGTTGACCTCCAAGGTTGGGTCAGGACGGTGCAGGGCACCAAATCTCATTATGGTTTGGAACCCAACTTCAGAGAACCAGCCAAAACTGAACTGATGAATGCAAACAGAGGCTCTTAAGACATCCCCCAGGACCTAGGCTTGAGTTCCAGACCGTATCAGTTTAATTTGTCTCATTAATGAGCCCTCTGGCCTTTAAATTGACTTCAGATCAAAATGGTCCAACTCTGAAGGTGTGATTAATAATGAACAAATCGCCAGCCCGCTCCTGAAGGAGAGGTCAAACGCGTCATCAGCCTCGAGTCCCTTCGTGCCCACAAGAGATCTGAGTCCAGCCCACTTTGAAGTCCATTGATGCTTATCCACCGCCAATTTGCTTTGACAGTTAGTAGTTCAGATTCTTGTGGACACCGTCAGCTTTTAATAAAGCTATATATTCATTTGAACTGCCTGAACTTCCGGTTTTCCCACATTTGACACTCCTACTGTCAGTTCATGAGCCCCAGCTGACAAAGCAGGAACTCATCTTGGGGAACTTAATGGACTGGCCTGAATGCTGAACTCCCCCGGGGGAGGGGGAGGGGGGCAAGGTGGTCGGCATCCTCCCCTCCTTGCAGGTGGGAGGCGCACCATTCCCCTGCCCGTTTCCTCTCCTCATTTCCCTCTCCTTCCTGCAGAAGACGGTGCGGATGTATCCCTTCCAGATCCACAGCATTGCCCTCTCCACTTTTGCATCCCTGATTGGACCTTTCGGGGGGTTCTTTGCCAGTGGTTTCAAAAGAGCCTTCAAGATCAAGGTAGGCCACACCTGAGCATCAACATCAGCGTCCCAGAGGTTGTGAAGCATTTTTTATTTTAGAAAAAGGTCTAATCAAATCTGGGCCTGGCTAGTCTAGTGAAGAGAAGGACCAGGGGAGACAGGAGAGCAGCCTTCCGATATTTGAGGGGCTGCCACAGAGAGGAGAAAGGGGGTCAAGCTGTTTTCCAAAGCACCTTTGAAGGGCAGACAAGGAACAATGGATGGAAACTGAACAAGGAGAGATTCAACCTGGAAATAAGGAGGAATTTTCTGACAGGGAGAACAATCAACCCATGGAACAGAAGTTGCCCTCGGAAGTTGTGGGAGCTTCATCCCTGAAGGCTTTCAAGAAGAGGCAGGACTGCCCTCTGTCAGAAATGGTGTAGGGTCTCCTGCTTGAGGTTGGACTAGATGACCTACAGGGTCCCTTCCAACTCTTGTTAATCTGACTTCAATGAACAAAAGGACCAGAGGAGACAGGAGAGCATATTTGAGGGGCTGCTACAGAGAGGAAGGGGGTCAAGCTAAATGGTGTAGCGTCTACTGCTTAGGCAGGGCAGGGGGTTGGACTAGATGACCTACAAGGTCCCTTCCAACTCTGTTAACCTGTATTCTAAGCCAACTTTATAATGTCAGTTGCTTGGTTCCTCTTTCCTCTAAACCTAGTCTAGGGAAGAGAAGGACCAGGGGAGACAGGAGAGCAGCCTTCCAATATCTGAGGGGCTGCCCCAGAGAGGAGAAAGGGGGTCAAGCTGTTTTCCAAAGCACCTTTGAAGGGCAGACAAAGAACAATGGATGGAAACAGAACAAGGAGGAGAGATTCAGCCTGGAAATAAGGAGGAATTTCCTGACAGGGAGAGCAATCCACCATTAAATATCGGAATTCACGAAGGCTCAATAAAACATTTTCCTTTCCATTGGCAGGATTTTGCCAACACCATTCCTGGGCACGGGGGCATCATGGATCGATTTGACTGCCAGTACTTGATGGCCACTTTTGTCAATGTGTATATCGCCAGCTTTATCAGGTGATGGGTGTGTGTGTGTGTGTGTGTGTGTTTCTCCCCCCCAGCCCCCCCCCCTCCGCCCGTTTCTCCCCTGCTTTTCCGTCGAAAGAAAATGGCGCTCAAAGAGCATCAGCAAAAGGAGCCGTAATGAGCTCCCATTTCACAGAATCCGGACTGTGTCACTGTTGGTTGCAGCTCTGGGTCAGCGTAACCTCTGGGTCCCAAAAGTCGGGAAGTAGAACTGGGACCCCCAGGGAGCTGCACAAGGATTTGCTTGAAAGGGGAGTTGAGCCCAGAGGTGATTTTTTTGTTTTTCAAAGAGACACCTGGACTTTCTGGTTTTTTCTTTTGAAGACGTTTCGCTTCTCCTCCAAGAAGCTTCTTCAGCTCTGACTGGATGGCGAAGGAGGGAAGGATTGATGCTCCTTGCAGACAGCTGGTCACTTGCCTCCTTCTGTCAACACTGAACAGCCCTCCCTCAACAGAGGGGGAAGGATACGTCATCGTCTATCTCCAGTCTACAACACAGTCCTTTCAACAGTTCTAAGAAGGCTCCAGTGGTGGGATTCAAAAATGTTTATTACCGGTTCTGTGGGTGTGGCTTGGTGGGCGTGGCTTGGTGGGCGTGGCAGGGGAAGGATAATGCAAAATCCCCCTTCCCTCCCCACCTCACTAACCTGCTTTCCAGCTCCCTTCTCCTGTGCAGGGCAACTAAAGGAAACCCAGCCGATCAGCTGGGACTCAATGGGAGGCAGAGAAGAGATGGGGTTGGTGAGGCCAGTCAGAGGTGGCAGTTGACGGTTCTCCCAACTACTCAAAATTTCCACTCCCGGTTCTCTAGAACTGGTCAGAACCTGCTGGATACCACCTCTGGTCCAGGCCATTTGCACCACTCAGGTGACCCTGAAGACACAGACAAACCTCCAAGTGGCCTCAACGACCCTCCAAAAGGATGCAAATGACCAGCGGTCTGCAAGGAGTATCAATCCTTCCATCCTCCACCATCTAGTCAGAGCTGAAGAAGCTTCTTGGGTGAGAAGGGAAACAGCTTCAAAGCAAAACCAGATAGTTTGGTGGCCTCTCAAAAACAAGCACCTTTGGGACAACCACAACCTGGAGGACTGAGAACCTCCATAGAGGAGGGGAGGGAACCTCCCGCCGTTCCCGTATCTGACGGCCTCTGCTCTTGTTTCCCTCTTTCCAGGGGCCCCAATCCGAGCAAGCTCATCCAGCAGCTCTTAACCCTGCGGCCCGACCAGCAGCTGAACATCTTCAACACACTCAAGGCTCACCTAGCCGACAGGGGGGTGCTCCCCACTTCCGAGGACGCGTAGGCAGCTCGGCGATCGGACTGTGACTGAACAAGCCTCCCTGCCCCCCCCCCCCATAGGGCCCCCCGCCCACCCATCCCCCTTGCCCGGTCTGGCCTCTCTCACTTTCCCCCTCCATATCAAAAGGGGGGGTTGGGTTGGTGGCTTTTGGCGGGGGGGGGGGGACAGTTTGTCTCTTTCCATGCAGACAGGAGGAGGGGCTTGCTGGGAAGGAATTTGGGGTGCGGGGAAAAGACGTGGCTGAATGTGTTTCGAACGCAGCCTTTCCCGTTGGGGTTTTCTCCTCCTCCTCCCGGGGCTGGGTGGGCTGGGGGTTTCGTTGGTGGGTGGAAAGTACTTCTTCGTAGCGCAGAAAACAAGAGGGGTCTCTCTGGTTGTGCACTGACATTCCTGAATTGTATTGGGTTGCAAATAACGGTGGTTGGCATTTGACCAAATGGTCCAGAGACCAAGAATAACCACAATGCCTCCCACGTTGGCCTCCCCCTGGGAGCTGATTAGCAATTCCTTTTGCCAGGAGGCAATTTGCAGTCTTGACGGATGGGGGGAGTGAAAAAGAGAGAGAGAGAGAGTCCCTACAGAAAAGCTACAAGATTGCAGAACCTCCCAAACTACATGGTTCTAAAATAGGCGGCCCCAAACCTGGTCACTTTTAAGACTTGTGGACTTCAACTCCCAGCATAGCTGGCTGGAGAATTCTGGGAGTTGAAGTCCAAAGTGGCCAAGTTTGGAGACCTCTGAAGTAGAGGATGAGAAGACAACCCCACCCATTGCTGGCTTCCTTCCCAGCACCTAATCATGAACCAGAAGGCCAAAGCCCCGTGGGCTTCAGGACATGTGAATGGCTACACACGTCACTGCTTGCGAGGGAAGGAAGGCAGAAAAAATCCCTCTTCGTGACGCCAAGCCACCCAGAAAATCGGCACAAAAATGACTTTGCTTCTCAAAGGAAGCTCGTTGAAGCCTGCAGGAACAGCAAAGTAGGCTTGTTATGGTATCTCTAGAAGGGAAGGCACAGCAGGAAGAAAGTGAGCTGGCACGGCTATGGAGAGAATTTGGGTGTGTGTTGATCAAGGTGAAAAGAGCGGAGTTGGCTAGAAGGCAGAACTAAGACTCTTGACGTTGTTGGCATCAAACAACTCAGCTCCAGAGAAGCTTGTTTGATTTGTGGGGGGGTTTCCCCAATGCATAGAGAGGTGCTCTCCCCACCTCCACCACAGCGTGGCCTGTTACCAAAATGCAACAGGGAAATAAGAACAGGAAGTGAAGAGAATAGTGTTCCAGTATACCCCAGAGGTCTCCAACCTTGGTCACTTTAAGACTTGTGGACTTCCACTCTCAGCATAGTTGGCTGGAGAATTCTGGGAGTGGAAGTCCACAAGTCTTAAAAGTGGCCAGGTTTGGGGACTCCTGGTTTACCCTTTCAAAAAAGTCTTCTGAGAAGAAGATCAAACAGATGTAAATTCATCCATGTCAGAGATGAACCCTTTGACCTGAATGTCGTTCTGGATAAGGAAGTTGTAGGTTGCATTCTCTGTTCTGCACAGGCTCCTTGGCCTGCAGCCTTAACCATCAATACCCCTCCCCGCTGCAGTTTTGCTACGGGGCTGGAGCTCTTGTTTGGCAAGGGGGTTACCAAGGAATTCGACAGCATCAAGAGAAAGTCAGAAGAGGCGCCCCTTGGTACAAGAGACCCCAGGATGGTGTATCTTTTTAGAAAGCATGGTGGGACTTGGATCGAAGGCCTCATCCCCCATTTCGTGAAGGCATTCGTGTGAGGGTCTCTCTGGAGCCAGACTTAAGGATTGGAGTTGATACCGCAGATAGATGTGGACAGTGGGTTGTATGTGTGGCCCCCTGCACCCCGTTTTTGCTCTCGGGAGGCTTTCCTGAGGCCCAGCAGGCAAAAAAAAAATTATTATTTTGCCTTCTGGGACTCAGGGCAGCCTCCTGGGTGAAGCAGTACAACAGTGAGAAGGGGGATCAGCTGCGCCGCACAATTTAGCTAGAAAATCGCCCAGCACAGCTGATCTTCGGAAAACAGCTGATGGTCGGGGGAAAAAACAAGGAAATACCTTGACCTTCAGAGCGAACCGGATCGACTGAACCGGGCCAAACCGGTAAAATCCCATCCCTGATTGTATGGTATGGGAGGGCCCTGTGTGTGAAGCAGTTGGGCACCGGCTGTGGGTGCATCTCTTTCATTCCACCCTGTCCAACAGCCCTAAGCTGTGGGAGGCATTTGAAAACGGGGCTCTCAACCTCAGCACGTCGAAGCCCCTCCCCCCGTTCTTGAACACTGCTGAGGTGGAGAAATGCTCTTTTACGGGATTAGATAATGTTGTCCTGAGCTTCCACGTGGTGCATGCTAGGAGAACGCCTCTTTTGAGAAGCAAGCAAGACTCTGTGGAGCAGGGCTCTCCAACCTTGGCAACTTGAAGACTTGTGGACTTGCTAAGGTTGGAGACCCCTGCTATGGAGTACTGGAGAAAGGTCAACGACCCTGCAGCTTTTTAGGGCTCTCCAAACTCGAAGACTTGTAGACTTCCAACGGCACGCTGCCGGCTGAGGAATTCTGGGAGTTGAAGTCCACAAGTTGTAAAGTCGCCCACCCTAACCCCTGTTGTAACTGAAAAAGCCAGCAACCTCTAGCCATGTTCCCCTTTTCTCCTCTTCTTCCTCCTCCCCATATTTCCTTCTGCTGAGCAACTTCAAACGTTGGTAGTTCTAGTGACCCACCAGCCTCCTGTAGACAGCACCTAAATCTGGCAACATTAGTCTGGCCAGCGTAGCTACCTGAGCACCTGAGTGAATCTTCCTAGCCTTGAGCTCCATCCAGAAATTGCGTTTCCTACTCCGCGACCCGATTCTTTTTTCCCTCTTTCCGTGCCCTGTGCTTCTTTCTCTGTGCAGTGTCCTTTTGAGGAAGGGGTGGGGGAGTTTTGATGGCTGTATTGTTCCTTTGCAGATGCCCATAAGGCAGGAGGGTCTGCAGGATGGGGTCCAAAGACTCAGGATGGGGGCCACACCAGCGCAATCAAAACCTCCGCATTTTTTAACGCGTGCTGCAAAGCAGGCGGAGCTTCCATTGCACTCTTTGTGGCCGCCATCTTGACTCTTGACCATACCCAACAAGACAGCCTTGCCCATAAGCTAGTTTTGAGTTATATGGGTTTTAAATTTTTTGTTGTTGTTATTGTTTTGTTCTGACTGTCAGAATGTGAATTACTGTACAAAGGCATTTTATCCTATTTATATACTGTAATGTTATTAAATAAAACGTATCTAAAGTAATCATTTGTACATGCAACTTTGGAAAATGGGGGCTGATTTCAGAAGAGCATTTCGTGTGTGAATCCACCTTTGCAAGCTGCACCATCTGCACCGTCCCTGGTTGGCACCCAGAGTTTGGTGAATAAGTCCAATCAAGGCAAGAGGAGGTAATGAGTCTGGCAGGGCAAGAGAAGGAAATCCAGATGTGAAGGAATGGCAATAATTTAACATGGTTGGGAAGATGCCAGGAACACAGATAAGCAAAGTCAACACAAGATAAACTCACAATTTCTCCCAGCAGATGCCGCACTCAGCTTGCATCTCTTTTAAACTCTCTTCCCAAGTGTGGCTAATGAAGGGAATCGGGGCCCTTTCCTCCCCCATAAGCCACGCAACCCACGTTGCTCCCTTCTCCGTTCCTGCGTGCCCTAGGATGAAGAAGGGCTGGGTCTGGGTCTTCCTCTGAACTCCCTCTCCCTTGTTCTACCTCTTCCCTCCTCTGCCCAGCTGGACTTTGCCCTTCCCCAGTTTCCTCCACAGCCAACAGAGCCACACTCCCACTCCCTGTCAGCTGTTTTGTCTTCCTCCTCGCATTCAGACGGGCATGACAGTGAACCAGATTTCTTTCACCTTCCGTGGATGACTGATGACCAAGATTTGGGGCAAAGAGGTAGCATGTGCTACAAATGGTGTAAACCACAAACACAAACATGGGTGTAAAACTCCCCATTATATTTCTACTGGCCTGCAATGAGTCATGTGCCCAATTCACAACCTTCCTTGCCATAGGTGTTACATGAATCACTGCAGTTGTTCAGCTAGCAACAACTGGCTTCCCCATTGACTGCTTGTCAGACGGTCACATCCTGGGAACACAAGACTTTGGGATGCTGCAACTGTCATAAACAGGAACCGGTTTGCCAAGCAACCAACTTTTGACCACAAGCTGCAACGCTTGTAAAGTGAAAAATGGTCACGGGTCTTTTTTTTTTCTAGGGCCGTTGTAACTTGGAACAGTCACTAAAGAAGTGATTGTAAGTCGGGGATGACCTGTATTGTTCTGGGGCAGCGTTCCTCAAACCTGGCAATTTTAATGAGTTGTGTGGACTTCAGCTTCCAGAATTCCTTAGCCAGCATGGGAGTTGGGAGTCCATACCTCTTAATGCATGGTGACTAGGGAATTCTGGGAGTTGAAGTGCAGGCATCTTCAAGTGGGCAGAATTAGGAACACTGCTCTGAAGAAGGGGTGTTTTGAGACTGATCATCTCCCTCTGTGCCTGTGCTTTAGGGAAGGGTCCCCATGGAGATATTGGGTGAATGCTCACCTACTCTCAAATCTCTAAGGTGGGTCCCCAAACTTGGCAACTTTAAGACTTGTGGGCTTCAACTCCCAGAATTCCTCGGCCAGCCCCGATAATATCCGGGGGGGGGGGTGACTGAGCCAGAAGAACCACTTCAATTGCTGAAGGGAGGAAGAAGTTGCAGATCCAGCTTCCAGTTCTTTCTCTTGCTTCTGATGTTGAGTTCTGTTGCTTTGGGCTGCTTTGATAGACAGCTTGATGTTTGGAAATCCCTCTTTGGCCTCAATGTCGGAGAACCTCTGCAAAAGTTCTCCCTCCAGGCAGCAATTCTAACAGAGCTAAAGCTTGGGTAGATGCCTCCTAGACCAGAGGTCTCCAACCTTAGCAACTTTAAGACTTGTGGACTTCAACTCCCAGAGTTGAAGCATAGCTAGATGGAGAATTCTGGGAGTTGAAATCCACAAGTCTTCAAGTGGCTAAGGTTGGGGACCCCTGCTCTTAAGAGGCCTGCCAGCCCTACTCTTGAGTTTTGCCCTACTCTTGACTAATGCATCATGCCAAGGTCTTATGTTGCCTTGCAGTAAAATTGAAGGCTCTACAGCCCACGCTGTTAGTTCTTCTACCTAAAGGCCAAATGAGACCAAGAGATGGAGGTGGTGGCAACTTGACATAGGTCAGGAGTGTCCAACCTTCGTAAGACTTCCATGCTGGGTAGGAAGAGGGTAGAGTTCAAGTCCACAAATCTTAAAGGTTGGACACCCGTGATCTAGACCAAGCGCATCATCACTGCCTTTAGTCATTTCCCAACCTTGTGGGCTGAGATCGAGCAGACAGAAACACTCCCAAAGGCCTCCTAGCTGTTCTTCCCCCACTCACTCACTCACTCCCCTGCCTGGCCTTAGTCCACCAGCTTCGCCCGCAGAAGGCTCACTTCCTCAAAGCTGGTGAGACAGCAGCACCCATGTGTTCAGCCACCCAGGGTGGGTGATTTGCCTGGCACGACTGATTTTGCAGAGGAACGCTCTGGAGAACATGCAGCTAAATGCAACCAAGAAGGACCTCCCAAGAATGAAGGGTGGCCCCACCAGGTTCTTCTGGGCTGTGAAATGAACTGAGGCCAGGCTTAACCATCTGGAAAGGGAGGAAGCTGACTGCACCACAAGAAGACGAGCGAGAGAGAGAGAACTATCTTGTGTGTTGCAGAAAGTCCCACACTGGGTAGGCGGAAGTTGTTGGCAAACCCAACGAGACTCTGCTTCTCTCAAGGAAGCTCAGACGTCAATTGAACCACTTCTCTCCGCGGCTCACAATCTGGAGCAGGAAAAAGGAGCCACCTTACAGGCCCCCCGTGTGGATGCAAACCTTACACCCGGAGCTGGGATGTCTCTCAAATTTCCTCGTCACTGGGATTTCCATCTGAAGAAGGAAATATCCAAAATAGGTATTCTCTTTTTCTTTAAAAAAAAAAAAATGAGTCAAGGAGGAGTCAATAGTAGCCCTAAGATTTTGTCCTCGGGGGAGCCACTGTGTAAAGGCTGTGGAAATGTGGAGTTGCTCCGTTTCCTGGCTGTGTAGAGGTTTAAACCGTCTCCACCTCCTTCAGCCGGTCTCTTGGCGGGTCTTGGGGTTGGTTTGAGTTTTGAAAGCGTTCTGCTGAGGACCAGCCCTCCTCGCAGCCTTAGGCAAATGTTGCCCCTGGAGACAACGGTCTGCATCTAGTGATAGGCCATGTTAGGGCACTGATTTAAATGCATCGCCCAGTTGGAACGCCATTCTTCTGCAGTTCCGTGTTGCAGGCAGGTGGTTTTTCTTTCCTTGCAAGATCTTGCTCTGGCTTTTGGCTTTTATGGGGATCTGTGGGATTCCAGGGTTCTATTCTCGCAAGCTGGAAGAAGCCATTTCCTCCTCCCCCACTTCTGTTTTTCTAACAGCCAGAGGAGAGCTCTTGGCTGCCCCTTCCAAGCCCATCATCATCATCATCATTATTATTTTTGCCAAGAAGGAACCCCCCCCCCCCGCAAGGTTGACTGCATCCATTTCCTTCTTTTCAATCACTTTTCAGACTGTGTCAAACAAGGGAAGGAAGGCAATCTTGGTTGAAGGCTGAAGTTTCTGGTGGATCAACCATTTGTGCCATAGCAGCTCTGTTGAATCAGGGTTCCAGTTGCGCCTGCAAAATCTCCATTTTGAGGGTGCATCCTTTGCTTTGAGCAGATAAATCAAACTCTCTGACCCTCAATGCCTTCTGGTGTCAATCCTGAGTCTTCAAGAAAAGGGACGCAGCGCAGGATGCTGCAGGGAACGGGTTCTGTGAGCAACTGATCTTATCTGTTGCTTTCCCCAGGGATCCCTGCTTGTATTAGGTTTTAGCACCAGCCACTAGACAGGATCTGATCCTAATTTTCATGAGCACTTGGTCATTTGAGAGGCATTTTAGCTCGCTGCTCCTGAGCCTGGCAGGGAGGGCTCTGCTCTGTTTCCAAGAACCTTCTGGAGAAATTAGTGGTTCCACGGTCAACCACGGTTGACTTACTGTTCTCCAACACCTTCCCTTTTCCGCCAACTTCCCCTCTCCCATTTTCATTTCTTCTCCTCCTCCAATGCAGCTTTTCTCTCCATCGTTTACGGAAGAAACATATTTGATCTTCAATTTACTTTATTTTGAGGCCTTTTGCTCTCCTTGTTGTTGTTGTTTTTTCTAAATAAAAGATTTTTATACAATCGGAAAAATTGGATTTCCCCACACTTGCAAATTCCTCCACTTTAATGTGGTTGGGAGCTTTGACGTATTAGTAATAGCTTTCTCTAGGAGAACACTAACCTGTCAAGTTGTAGATTAGTGCTGTTTTAGACCAGGGGTCTCCCTACAGAGATGGGATTCAGCAGGTTCTGACCAGATCTGGAGAACCGGTAGTGGAAATTCTGAGTAGTTCAGAGAACCGGCAAATCCCACCTCTGACTGGAGATTTTACAGTATCCTTCCCCTGCCACGTCCATCAAGCCACGCTCACAGAACCGGTAGTAAAAATTTTGAATCCCACCACTGGTTTTCAAACTTGACAGCTTTAAGACTTGTGGACTTCAACTCTCAGAATTCCTCCTCCAGTCATGTTAGCTCAGGAATTCTGGGAGTTGAAGTTCACAAGTCTTAAAGTGGGCAAGATTGAAGGCCCCTGTTTTAGACTACAGTTTTGAAAGGCAATGAACTTCTAAGACAGGGCTCTTCAAACTTGGCAAGTTTAAGACTTGTGGACTTCAACTCCCAGAATTCCTCCTCCAGTCAGGTTAGTTCAGGAATTCTGGGAGTTGAAGTCCACAAGTCTTAAACTTGCCAAGTTTGAAGACCCTTGTACTAGGAGAATAAATCTACGTAGAAAGAAGATTATTGTCCTTCCTTAAATCAAAAGTGGCTAGTTGTCAGGATTTTAAGTCACCTGCTTAAAGATTTTAAACACCCAAGCCAGCCATTGGAGCCTTTGTTGCCAGTATTGGGTTTCCTTCATCTTTCTACATCAGGACAGGGAAATCAAAATGCAACGTAGCTCTACACATTCAGGCCCTTTCAACATGGGCATGGTAGCCTATTTTGGGCTCTCCAACTCCTCTTCCAGTCATAAAACTTGAAATCAGTGTTAACAGATTTTCGCATGTTAAAAGTGAAAGGAAAACCGGTCCTATTTCTGGAACATAAAACAACAGCCGGAAGTCTCTGATTCTTCTTTTACATGTGATGCAGCTCCCTCTCTTCTGCTTTTGTTTACAGAGAGGAGGAGGGGAAAAGACAGTGAGATTCTTGGTGGTTTCTGAGCTTGGTTGTTTGCTTGCAGACGTTTCATTGCCTGAACTAGATAACATCATCAGTGCTAGCCTACTGATGAGTTTGGGTAATGAAATGAAACTTATTTGTGCAAGAAAAGAACCAAAGATGAGGGAGGGAGGGAGGGAAGAAGAGGAGGAGGAGGAGGAGGAGGAGGAGAAATGAAAGAAACAATAGGATTTTGATATTTTCCCTTCTTTTTATGGTAGTGAACAACTTAACTCTTTCCCTTCTTTCTTTAATCCTTTTTAGTCTCCAAATCTCCGAAAAGTCTATACAGTAAAAGGTTTCCACTCTTTAAAAAAAAAAATTATTATCGTTTATTCCCCTGCTTTGATAGTCTTGAGTGATTCGGGGTCACGGTTTGCAAGGGTGAGATCTCCAGAATCAGGGAAAGGAGGCTAAGCTTTGTCCTAAGAAAATTGGGGAGCTAGCCTCTCCTGTTTGAGCAGGGGGCTGGACTAGAAACCTCCAAGGCCCCTTCCAGCTTCTATTCTATTCTATTCTATTCTTGAACTCCTTGGATGTTATGGAGATTTCCCTGTAGAACTTGCCGAGAGTACAGAGCTGGGATGCCGCAGCTTTTTTTCATTCTCTGACTCTGGTGATCCCCATTTTCAAGAAGCATGTTAGCTTGCACTAACCCCTCAAGAGGAATCAAAGTGGAAAGAGGCCAACTCTTTTTTTCTTTTCTCTAACTTCACACCCTCCATTTCCTCCGGCCTCACCCGTCAGCAGCCAGCAGACAGCAGTGGGGAACAAATTCTAGATTTCTTTAGATTTGCCTTGGCATTTCTGTTTGGGAAAAGTTTCCAGAGGGTTTTTTGGGGGGATGGGGTGGGGGGGCTGGATCGGAACTGAACTAAGCTGGAGTCGAAATGGGCAGGCCTGGGGCCAACATTCTCCATCCCCGCAAATCAGCTGAAGAAGTTCTGAGCTGCTACTTCACCAGAAGTTTCGTTTCCACTTCGTCTCCTCTTTGCAACAAGTTTGTCTGCCTGTCTCTGGAGAGAGAGAAAGTCAACAAGCCATACAGAAACATAAGGTTTCTCGGGAGTGGGTGGCAGCTGAGAGACAACCCCAGATGGCAAATCTACCAGTGGGATTAAAAACAGGTTGTGTTGGCTGTGTTGACTGGGGAGGCCTCTCTTGGGTCGAAAGTGAAGAAACCAGAAGTTCTCCAGACGTTCCTTGACGGCAGCAGACAGTGGCAAAAATTACAACCTTTCTTCTGTTGAACTTTTTAATACCACTAAATCAAGGTGCCTTAATGCCTGTTAAGCTAGTCTAATTCACCCATGTTCAGAAAATGTAGAGAGTGTGGTGCTTTGGTTACTGTGATGAAAGCAAAGGCCTCATGCCTGAGCAGCATAACTCCCCGCCCACATGAATGAGCACTACAAAACAAATAACAATAAAAACAAGATGATACGATAGATGAAAATGGTGCAAGAGAAAAGCTGCCATTCTGCATGTCCCTCTCTTGACAATCAAATTCAGGTGCTCAGGGGGGCTCTCTAATCAGACTTTTGAAAGGTTGCAGAAATGGCAACAACTAGATTTTCCATTTATCCATGAATTCTAAGTTGGCTAGGATGAGGGACTATGGAATTCTCTTGCCGATAACTCTTCCATGGACTCTGGAAGTAGCCACAGTGCTTGACCTTCCAAGCTGATTTCAGGTTCTAGGAAGGCCCTAATCATTTACAAAGAACTTAGGAAAGAGATGGGATCAACAGAAGACCTCCGTTGCAAGCAACGAACAGCTAGCACTGAGAACTTTCTCGCGTTCTTGCTGCTCTTGGAAATCCAAGGACATGAAGACCCTCAACAATTCAGACATGAGCTACATGCCTTCTGCTCTATTAGGTAAAGATAAAGGTGGTTCCCCTTGCACATCCATGCTAGTCGTTTCCGGCTCTAGGGGGAGATGCTTATCTCTGTTGCAAAGCTGAAGAAGAGCCAGCGCTGTCCGAAGACGTCTCTGTGGTCATGTGGCCGGCAGGACTAAACGCCTTCAAAGGCACACGGAACGCTGTTCCCTTCCCACCAAAGGGGTACCTATTTTTCTACTTGCATTTTTTACATGCTTTCGAACTGCTAAGTTGGCAGAAGCTGGGACAAAGAACGGGAGCTCTGTTACACGCTCTTGGGATTCGAACTGCTGAACTGCCAACTTTTCTGATCAACAAGCTCAGTGTCTTATCCCCTGAGCCACCGTGTCCCTTCTGCTCTATTGCAAGACCTTTTATTATGAGGTTGTGCAAAAGTTGGAAGGTCCCAAGGCCTGCTCTTTCTTGAACACTCTGAACACCCACTCTGGCTTAAAACAACTTTCTGATGTGGATTAATAACACTTCCCACCCATGGCCTTGAGGTGACATGGCCACTTGTTCGTCTCCTCCTTCTGTTTCTTTGCAGTTTAGATTTTTGCTCTTGGAGGACTTCTATATTTTTTTTCCCCAAATGCATTTTCACTGAGCTACGCATCTTCTGCTCTCTTTGAAAACTAACCAGGCAGCGTATAAGATCCAAAACAGGGGAAGAATTCTGTCTTTTCCTTGAGGACAGCTTACCAATGCAGCAAGAACAGTGGAGGCATTTTTGATGGACTCACTCCACCCATACAACATGTGTTTCTTCCTCCGTGTCTGCTCAGATAAGAATCCCAGGGGTTCCTTTGCAGCAGAGGTCCCCAAACTTGGCCACTTTAAGACTTGTGGGCTTCAACTCCCAGCATAGCTGGCTGGAGAATTCTGGGAGTTGAAGGCCACAAGTCTTAAAGTGGCCAAGTTTGGGGACCCCTGCTCTGCAGCTTTAATGACGAAAAAAAAGATGACTTGAAAAGACTTCTCTCTCTCTCTCTCTCTCTCTCTCTAAATGTTCTTATTTGTAAAGCATACCGCCTACACAGGAAAAAGGAAGTCCACTCATAGAAATAGCTTCCTTTCCAGCAAACTACTTGCCCCAGGCGTGGGCTTAGCAAAGTTTTGCTCTCTGGGTTCGGTTCGGGAGACCCAAATGAGAGATTTCCCTATCAAGGAAGGCTCGCATGCTTCTGGGCCAGAGGCCCTGCCTTGATTGCCCTCTTGCTTGTTCCTCCGGCGGTGTTCGTTCTCCTGGGCTCACATTTCACTTCTCTTCCCTAGTTCGCTCGCAGAGCATGATGGCTGTTGATGCAAAAGGCTCCAGCACTTGGCTTCAGGCCCCCAACCCTCTGGAGCGCCCCTTGAAAACTGGCTGGCTGAAGAAGCAGCGATCCATCGTCAAGAACTGGCAGCAGAGGTACTTCGTGCTGAAGGGGCAACACCTGCTTTATTACAAGGAAGAGGAAGATCTGAAGCCCCAGGTAGGGAGGGTTCTTGGTGCATGTTTATGCTGCTGGGGTGATGGGGAGGCTGGTGGGGGGAAGGATTTGGAGCCACTGACGTGCGTAGAAAGGCACTTTCTATCTTCTGTAGCCTTACAAAAGAGGAGAATTAGAATTCTTTTTTTTAATTGGCCAAGTGTGATTGGACACTCAAGGAATTTGTCTCTGGTGCAAATACTCTCAGTGTACATAAAAGAAAAGAGACATTCGTCAAAGGTCAAGAATCATCAGGTACAATACTTAATGATAGTCATAGGGTACAATAAGCAATCAAGTCATACTAGGAAACAGTCAAATAGGATATTGGAATATAGAATAGAATAGAATAGAATAGAATAGAATAGAATTCTTTCTTGGCCAAGTGTGATTGGACACACAAGGAATTTGTCTTGGTGCAAATGCTCTCAGTGTACATAAAAGAAAAGAGACATTCATCAAAAATCATAAGGTGCAATACTTAATGATAGTCATAGGGTACAATCAGCAATCAAATCATACTAGGAAACAGTCCGTATAAATCATAAGGATACAAGCGACAAAGTTACAGTCATACAGTCACAAGTGGGAGGGGAGGGGTGATAAGGAGCGATGAGAAGATTAATAGTAATAGTAATGCAGACTTTGCAAACAGTGTTGAGAGAATTATTTAGCAGAGTGATGGCGTTCAGAGAAAAACTCTCCTTGTGCCTAGTTGTTCTGGTGTGCAGTGCTCTATAGTGTCGTTTTGCGGGAAGGAGTTGAAACAGTTTATGTCCGGGATGTGAGGGGTCTGTAAATATTTTCACAGCCCTCTTTTTGACTGGTGCAGTATACAGGTCCTCAATTGAAGGCAGGTGGGTAGTTATAGTTTTTTCTGCAGTCCTAATTATCCTCTGAAGTCTGTGTCTGTCCTGTTGGGTTGCAGAACTAAACCAGACAGTTATAGAGGTGCAGATGACAGACTCAATAATTCCTCTGTAGAACTGGATCAGCAGCTCTTTGGGCAGTTTGAGCTTCCTGAGTTGGTGCCAGTGAGGGCAATGCAGTTCTCCTGAGCTAGGAGAAGACTAGAGGCACCTTGAATTGCAGCCTCCAACTTCAGTTCTGCTTCTCTTCAGTTCAGCTTGAAATCTGAACCAGAGAAGGATTGCTGGTTTTTAGCATTTGCGCAATGCCAAATGACTTGAGGGTGGTTTTAAGGAGTTGGGAAGGAAAGAATTTGATGGGCTGTTCTAGTTCTGAGAGCTTTTGAGGCATTTTGCTCTTGCTGCAATTCTGGAGAGAGTTGAAGAAATCATATTTCAGAAGCTTTTGGATCAGCCTTGACAAAGTTGTCTTATGTTTGGTATTTCCTGGAGACAGCTTATTTTATTTATTTATTTATTTTATTTTGTCAAACAATTATAAGATAACAGGTATAAGTATAAACATAGTTATGGATACATGAAATGGATACATATAAGAAAAATAAAAAAATAAAAATGAAAAACTTCTGGTGAAAGGAAGAGCTGGCCCATCTCTTTACAAAAGAGCTGCTTAAATGGCTGGTGTTTGTAGAGGATGATTCATCTAAGAAAAAGTTTCAGAGTTTCTCCTTCGGCTTACATCCAGGGCGATTTAGTCAGATTTTCGGAACTGAAATTCATGATCACGCCATCCCTTCTCAGTCGATGTCTTCCCTGCTGCTGGTTGAGTCTAGGTTTGGCCCACCTCTGCCAACCAACTCTGTTCCCAGGGTCTTTTCCTGCAGACTATGCCAGGCATTTGGGCTTCTGAAGTGGAGTTCAGCAAAGTTTATGAACAAAGTTTCAATGTTTGAAGTTCTCATTCTTTCACTGTGATAAGCAAAAGCTTGGAACACTGAAAACAGAGAAGGGAATGGATGCTACAGTCTGCATCCTCTCATAAGGAAATAAACCTTTAAACCAGAGGTCCCCAAACTTGGCAACTTTAAGACTTGTGGACTTCACCTCCCAGAATTCCTCAGCCTGCTATGCTGAGGAGTGGAAGTCTACAAGTCTTAAAGTTGCCAAGTTTGGAGACCTCTGGTTTAAACTGAAGCAAATATATGCTGTTTGTAAAAAAAGAGGCCAAAGCCATTTTTTCCTGCACCCCAGACTTCCTATTTTAATATTTAGTGCATGTTCCTGCATTCCCATAATTGCAAGACAAAATCCTTACCCCTTTCCAAAGAGTCACTCTGTGAAGATGCTAACTGGTTTAGCTAGCTATTCAATGAAAACTGATGCTGAAAAAGGTTAGCAATACAGCAATATACTATTGATACATACCAGTGGTGGGATTCAAATTTTTTTTACTACCGGTTCTGTGGGCATGGCAGGGGAACAATGCTGTAAAATCTCCAGCCAGAGGTGGTATTTGCCAGTTCTCATGACTACTCAAAATTTCTGCTACCGGTTCTCCAGAACTGGTCAGAACCTGCTGAATACCACCTGTGATACATACATATTCAATTTAATGAGACCCTCTTCCCCAAGCTAGGTGATATGATCAATGAGGCCCAACATTGACAGATGAGATGAAGTGACCCAGAGATCCATAAGTGTCATTTAATAGCTTCAAATAAGTTTATTTGAATATTATGCTTGGATCTGTGAGTTCTGCCAATGCAATTCTGATAATAATTGGCAAATTTAACTTTGATTTTAATTTACAAATAAATGCATCATTGAGTCAATAAAATACCCATCATTTCAATGGAGAGTCAGCCTTCCCCTCTGTTCAACAACTTAGAGATTTTTTGTATTTTTTTCCTCAGTTTCAAATGATAGCAATAAAATTGAAAATAAATGTGATGGTTTGAAAACCTTTGTAAATTATATAGGGGTTTAAGTGCTGGCTTCCTTCCCATCTTCTCTGCTTCACAGAATTACATGAAAATGCATTCAAGTGGAATTGTGATAGAATTTATAGGAAGATTAGTACTTATAAATCATTGTAATACATCCCAGTAAAATGTTTTCAAGTTATTCCTGAAATTTAAGACTTCCTCCACACGGAATATTTCCATTTGAAACAACCTGGATTGTTTTTCTTTGTAAACGGATCTTTTTCCTTTTTGGGAAAAAAATAATAGTTCGAAAAGTAGCAGAAATTTCAGGAAGATTGCAGAAATATATCTTTCATCTCCTCAAACAACAGCATCTGCCTGTCCCAGGGATTTGGGAAGGACTCGTTGCATAAAACAGCCAAATCCAGTCTAAATATCATGCAATGAACCATCATCATCATCATAATAAGCATTTTGGGTGCAATTCCAAAACTTCTGGAGCACCACTTGAGCACCATTTGTAGCATGACCAAATCACCATGACTCAGTTGCAAAAGACAACTTGACTAGGAAGAGCTTACACCCTGCAATATTTTAATGTTATTAAATGACAACATCTACCTATTCCAGGTCCTTCAGAAAGACTCAAGAGTTGGACAAAACCCGCAAATTCAATCTAAACATTCTAGCTGACTGTGTGTAATATTTCAACTGCTAGATAAGGGGAGGAGTGGACAGTCTCATTATGTGCAGCTCCTGAACTGGTTTTTTTTTTCTCTCTCTTCCCTGCAGCTCCTGGGCTCTTTGCAAATATGATGCCAAATTGCAATGGTACAATAGCTAAAATTTGGCCTTAAATCTCAGGGCAGCTTAAGTGGCACTGTATAAATGATTTTTTAAAAAAATCGCACCCATAATTTTATTTCATTCCATGAACAATTCCAATAAATGGCACCTTTTCTGAAATCTTGGTAAAAGTTCCTTTCTGGGGAGAAGGAGGACCAAGCTGACATCTTTGTGCTTGGGATCTCTGGACTGCAAATCTCTTGCCCCTAACTAGATAGTCACAAAGAGAAACAGAAATCTCTAACTCTTTGTTGCCTCCCCAGGAATCTAGATCTTTGCCTAAATGCTATTTTGCTTCATTAGAGCAACTCGATTGGAGTCTAGCAGGACTTCCCTAATCTGATCCTTATTTTTTTTCCCTCTTCTCCAATGATCTACAATTCTTCTGAGTGCGGGGGGGGGGGGGGGGGGGGGGGGGGGGGGCAGGATCCCAATTCCAGAACCTTTCTCAAAAGCTACTCTCCCTTGACGCCATCCTTACTCCCCTGGCCTATGCGTGTTCTGCTCTTGTCTCGGGATAGCAACCAAGTGTTGGAAGAACACAGCCTGCTCAAACAGTTGGCACCTTCCCAGGTACTTACGGGATCGCCTTCTGCCACCATCGGCCTCCCGTTGGCCAGTGCGCTCTCACAGGGTGGGCCTCCTTGGGGTGCTGTCAGCTGGACGATGCCGGCTGGCGACCCTGAGGGTGCGGGCCTTCTCTGTGGGAGCACCTTCCCTTTGGAACGGGCTGCCCCCGGAGATACGGACTATCCCTGACCTGCGAACCTTCCGGCGCGCATTGAAGACTCATCTTTTCCAGCAAGCCGGTCTGGCCTAGTAATATTGGAGGGTTTTAAATTTGTTCTTTTACTTACCCTGTTTTTATTATTTTATTATTTTTATCATTTTCGAAATCTGTCAGCCATTGATTTAATCCGTTTTTAAATTTTATATCTTTTGTATTGTTTTTAACCTGGCTGTACACCGCCCCGAGTCCCAAAAATTGGGAGAGGGGACGGTATATAAATTAAATAAAACTAAACTAAACTAAACTTCTCACCCATGGTGGTGGATGATATCCTGTTCTTCATCTCCCTCCCCCTCAATTTGCTTCCTGTTTGCAAATTTCCCTTCTCAGAAGTTCACCCGTGTCTTCCCTTGCCACGGCAGTCTTGCCGCTCAGCTCTGCCACCCAGCCCTGCCTGTTTCGGGTTTCCGACAGCTGGAGTAGCTCAACCCATGTTGCTTCCTCTCCTGCTCTGGTCCACCCAGAATCAAAAGCACCAGAGCTTGCAAGGAACTTGAGTTCCCGCAGTTCTCAAGTCACAAGGCACCTTCCTGGCTTGGCCCCGTGACCGGCCTGCAGGGGTAGGATTCAAATTTTTTAACAACAGGTTTTGTGGCCGTGGCTAGGTGGCCGTGGCCATGTGACTGGCTGGGCATGGCTTCTTCTTCTTCTCTTTTTGCAGCACCCTGCTATTTTGGGGGCCTTCTGGGCCTCAGGGAAGCCTCCTAGACGAAGCAGTAAGACATGAGGAGAATCCCAGCGTAGCTGATCATAGGAACAGCTGATCATCAGGAGGGGAAAAAAAAATCTTAAGGAGTGACTGGGCAGTCAGCAATGTCAGGCCTGCGTGCGATGTTGCGCATGCACGATAAGAACTGACTGGGTGGGGAGGGGCGGGCGGAGAGGGGTGGGGCCAGCCAGGGCCACGATTTGCCTGTTCTCCGAACTGCGCAGAATTATAACATCCAGTTCTATAGAACCGGTCCAAACCAATAGAATACCACTCCTGCTGGCCTGATCCAGGAGGTGAGCAGCCTCCTTTGTGGACAACTAGAAAAGGCTGGTTCTTCCTCCCACCCCACCCAGAAGGATCTTGGGATTTCACTAGCCATGGAATAAGCTAGCAATTTTTTTAGCTGTGGGCTCTACTAGAGATCTTGTTCGGTTTCCCCTGCCTCTGAATGCATCTGCTCCAATTTTGCATTTGTGGACCAAATTGGATATTTCTTACGGCTTGAGAGCCATATTAGTCAGAATTGATTCAGACCCCCAGTTTATTCATATGCCCGAAAAGATATAAGAGATATAAAAAGAGATCTGCAAAGAATGGTCCAACAAGTTGAGATCCCTGCCTGTTTCCATGTGCCTTATTCCTAAGTCATGAAGGATTTTGTCTACCCCAAATGCTTGCAATGTCCAGATGTTTACATGCTCACATGGATACACAGCGTTGTCTTGATTTTCTTCCATTGGACGTCCCTTCATGTGCTGGAGAATGGACATCACAAATCCATTCACACCTCTTGCCTCAAAACTATCTCGATGCCATTCCTTCGTTTTCTCCTCCGTAGACAGCCCTGTGTTATTTTGGGGGGCTGCTTTTAATTAGCCTGCTGCAGTCCTGGAAATATTTATTTTGGCTTTTGTGCTCATCAAGCATTGTACCCGTGATGGCAAACCTATGGCACGTGTGCCACAGGTGGCACGCAGAGCCATTTGTGCCGGCACGCGAGCTGTAGGCAGACTTACCTCACTGTGCATGTGCGTGCCTCACAGCTGATTTTCGGCTGGTTTGAGACCTTTTTCGGCCTCCCAAAGGCTTGAGGAAGGCTTTTGCAGGCTTTTGCAGGCTTTGCAGGCCAAAAACTAGCCCCGTTTCATCACTTCCTATTTTCCCCAAAATACCGGAAGTGACAAAACGGGGCTAGTTTTCGGCCTGCAAAGCCTACAGAAGCCTTCCTCAAGTCTCTGGGAGGCTGAAAAAGGCCCCAAACCAGCCAAAAATGAGCTGTGATGTGCAGTGCAGGTAAGTGGGTGACAGGGGTAGGTTGGTGGGGATTACACGCGCATGCATAGGGGGCATGGCGGGGCACACATTGCCTTCTGAGTGCTGGCACGCAAGCACGAGCGTGCAAGCACATGCACAATTTTTGGCACAGAAGCCCAAAAAGGTTAGCCACCACTGCACTAGGGTATAAATTCAGATGTTTGGATGGATGTGGAATGAGACAGTGGAAGTCACTGAGGTTTTGAAGGTGTGAGCATTTAATTGGTAAGCATAATTTGATTTGTTTTCCACAGACACAGGATCTAGAGTCAGAAATAAGGAGCATAGATTGCAGCTATTTAGATCAGGGGTCTCCAACCTTGGCCACTTTAAGACTTGTGGACTTCAACTCCCAGAATTCCTCAGCCAGCAAAGCAGTGTAAAGCTGGATGAGGAATTCTGGGAGTTGAAGTCCACAAGTCTTAAAGTGGCCAAAGTTGGAGACACCTGGTCTAGATGTCATCTGAATATAAGGAATGACTTTCTGTCAGGAAAACTTGCCTGACAGGGAATAGTCAATCTACAGAGGTCATAGGTTCTCCATCTCAGAGATTTCTAAGAAGATTTATTTTATTTATTTATTTGACTTGTTAATCGCTTACAAGATAATAGGTATAAGTATATACATAGTTATGAATACTTGAAATGGGTACATATAAGAAAAAAAAAATAGGTCAGGGACGGTAGGCACGTTGGTGCGCTTATGCAGGCCCCCTACAGACCTCTTAGGAAAGGGGTGAGGTCAGTAGTAGACAGTCTAAGGTTAAAGTTTTGGGGATTTGGGGAAGAAACCACAGAGTCAGGTAGAGTATTCCAGACATTGACCACTCTGTGGCTGAAGTCGTATTTCCTGCAATCGAGTTTGCTGCGATTAACCTTGAGTTTGTATCTATTGTTTGCTCTTGTGTTGTTATGGTTGAAGCTGAAGTATTCATTGACAGGTAAGTCATTGCAATGTATGATTTTATATACTATACTTAGATCGGACCGAAGGCGGCGTAGTTCAAGGTTTTCTAGGTCTAGAGTTTCAAGTCTGGTGGCATAAAATATTCTGCAATGAGTGGAGGAGCGGAGAACTCTTCTTGTGAAATATTTCATATTTTTTCAATTGTGTTAATATATTAAAATATATAAATATTAATATATTAATATTAATATAATAATTTAAGCCATCTTAAAGTTGCAGTTCGAAAACCTCTGCTGTCAATAATCTCTCATACATTGAAATGGGTCAGACTAGGTGATTCTAGTGGTCTTCTGATACCCCAAATCTGATCCTATGTATATTGCTAGATTAATACGTAGCATATTAACCATTAAAAATGGATTTAATACACCATACTCTTGTGCTTTTTAGAGGAATGTGAATTATAAAATGTTTACAGTTGCATTGTGTATGTGATATAATTATTTTATAAAACGAAGATAATGGTCTGATGAAAGAAAAGAGAGGCTTGTGTTTTTGATCTTGTTGTGAAATTGTTTGGCTTTAGGGTTCCTTACAACTTCAAGGCTGCACCATCAGAGAAGTGGCTTCTGGGTCCGAGGAAGCTGGAAAATTTATCTTCGAAATTATTCCAGGTCAGTAACAGGGAACTGAATTACAATTTGAGTGAGTCCAGGTGGACTACCAAACGCATGCTTTGATAAACCATGGTTAATTAGTAAGGCCACACTTGGAATCCTGCATCCAGTTTTGGTCACCATACCATAAAAAAGATGTTGAGACTCTAGAAAGGGTGCAGAGAAGAGCAACCAAGATGATGAGGGGACTGGAGGGTAAAACATATGAAGTACGGTTGCAGGAACTGGGCCAGGCTAGTCTAGGGAAGAGAAGGACCATGGGAGACAGGAGAGCAGCCTTCCAATATTTGAGGGGCTGCCACAGACAGGAGGAAGGGGTCAAGCTATTTTCCAAAGCACCTGAAGGCCAGACAAGGAATAATAGATGGAAACTGAACAAGGAGAGAATCAACATGGGAATAAGGTGAAAGTTTTCTGATAGTGAGAACAATCAACCCATGGAATAGAAGTTGCCTTCAGAAGTTGTGGGAGTTTCATCACTGGAAGCTTTCAAGAAGAGACTGGACAGTCAGAAATAATGTAGGGTCTCCTGCTTGGGCGGGTCAGGGATTGGACTAGATGTCCTCCAAGGTTCCTTCCAACTCTGTTAATCTAATTGCATGGATACGGAACTGGGCTGAGGAGAACTGACATAGCCCTTCCCCTTCTTCTGACCACAAAATGGTGAAATATGACTCCTGTCCTTCGTGCATAATTCAGCAAATTATAATTGTGTGCATTTGCGTAATTCAGTTTGTTGTGGTTTGTTTAACTGCCCCCCCTCCCCCCCGCGCCCCACTTACAGGGGTTCCAGGAGAGCAAACTCGAACTGGGCCAGATTCCTTTGTGCTGATGGCAAATTCTCAGGCTGACATGGAGGAGTGGGTCAAGCTACTCCGAAGAGTAGTTGGCTCCCCATTAGGAGGTAAGCACAGCCAGAATTATATAGGGTACACCCAAAGAACCTCTGGGTCCATAATATCCATCCCAACTGGACAAGTCAAGAGAACGGATTGCCTTGGATTGCCAGGACAGGAATTGAAGGCAAGAATTTCCTGGGATGAATTTAAGGGCAATGTTGGAAGTTAGGATCTTCTCATGCAAACATTTAGGATTGCAAAGGCATCTTTGCAGTACAGCGTCTCTCTCGGGGTGTCGGATGCGCTGTTTTTCGAAATGTGTCTCCTTGCATAAAATTAGCAGGACCTGGTTAAAAAGAACTCTGTGCTGACCCTCCTGTAAGCTTTAAAGACAGCAGTTACTTAAGCACATATGTTCAGTTGTGGAGCAGTCTACCTGTGGTCTGGATGAGGTATGCTCTCCAATTCTGGAGGCTTGTGAGGAGAGATTGGGCAGCCCCTCTCAGGGAGAGTCCGGCACATTTTCTTGCACAGAGACGGATTAGAGGATTGCAAAATTTGATGTTTAACTTTTTATTTTATTTAGTCATTTATTAATTCTTGATGCTGTCCATCCCACTGATACAATGGCTCTGGGCAGCGTACAATATGCTTTTATTATTTTACTATTAGTATACTTGAAATTTGAAATTCTTAATGGCCTCATATAAGAACGTGGTCTGCAGAATTAAAAAAGCATTTGAAAAATCTTGCCTGCCTTCCTTCCTTCCTTCTTCCCTCCCTCCCTCCTTCCATATCTCTCTGCTGTCTCTCTCTCCCCCTTTTCCCTCCTTCCTCCCTCCCTCTCTCCCTCCCATCTTTTTCTCCCTCTCTCTCCTTTCTTCCTCCCTCCCTCCCTCCCCCCCTTTCTTCCTTCTTCCCTTCCTCCCTTTCTTCCTCCTTCCTTCCTTCCTTCCTCCCTCCCTCCCTCCCTCCCCCCTTTCTTCCTTCTTCCCTTCCTCCCTTTCTTCCTCCCTCCATCCTTTTCTCTCTCCTTCCTTCCTTCCTTCCTTCCTTCCTTCCTTCCTTCCTTCCTTCCTCCCTCCCTCCCTCCCTCCCTCCCCCCCTTTCTTCCTTCTTCCCTTCCTCCCTTTCTTCCTCCCTCCATCCTTTTCTCTCTCCTTCCTTCCTTCCTTCCTCCCTCCCTCCCTCCTCCCCTTTCTTCCTTCTTCCCTTCCTCCCTTTCTTCCTCCCTCCATCCTTTTCTCTCTCCTTCCTTCCTTCCTTCCTTCCTTCCTTCCTTCCTTCCTTCCTTCCTTCCTTCCTTCCTTCCTTCCTTCCTTCCTTCCTTCCTTCCTTCCTTCCGTCCTCCCAGTGGTCTTTGGACAACAGCTGGGGGACACCATGACGTACGAACAGCGATTTGGGCAGCACCTGGTCCCTATCTTGGTAGAGAAGTGTGCAGACTTCATCAGGAAGAAAGGCCTGGACGAGGAGGGCGTTTTCCGACTGCCTGGCCAAGACAATTTGGTGAAGAAACTGCGGGATGCGTTTGATGCTGGAGAGAGACCCTCGTTTGACCCGTAGGTGGCCCTTTCCTCAAGTTTGCAGTGATAGGTCTGGTGAGGCTTCCACAGCCAGGGAGCCTCCAGTTCCCAGAATTCCCCAGTCAGCATTGCCAAGGCTGCTAAATCCATTTCAACTTGGAGGGAGCCCAGGTGGGAACGGCTGGGCTGGAAGTTCCCTTTAGTCAATCAGCCTTCAGACCCAAAGGTGCTTTTTTATCAAGAGGCAAGTGGACTTTCTAGTTTTTCCTTTTGAAGGTGTTTCACTTCTCCTCCAAGAAGCTTCTTCAGCTCAGACTGGATGGAGGGAAAGGGAGGGATTGATGCTCCTTGCAGACAGTTGGTCACTTGCATCCTTTTAGAGGGTCATTAAGGCTACTTGGAGGCTTACCTATGACCTGTTAACTATTGCATCTAAAAGGATGCAAATGACCCACTGTCTGCAAGGAGTATCAATTTTAGATGCAACAGTTAACAGGACCCAGGTAAACCTCCAAGCAGCCTCAACGACCCTCTGAAAGGATGCAAATGACCAGCTGTCTGCAAGGAGCATCAATCCTTTCCTTTCCCTCCATCCAGTCAGAGCTGAAGAAGCTTTCCTGAGTGAGAAGCAAAACATCTTCAAAAGAAAAAAAACACAAAGTCCAAGTGTCTGTTGAAAAAAAAAAGCACCTTTCGGACAACCAGGAGACCTGGAGGACTGAGAACCTCCGTAAACCACCATGTTACTAACAACTGCAGTGATTCCCTTAACAATGGTGACAAGAAAGGTCGTAAAATGGGACAAAGCTGACTGAACAAATGTCTCCTTTACCCACAGAATGTTTGGGCTCAATTGTGCACCTAAGTCGAAGTCTGAGACCTGTAGATGAAAGTGGAACGATTACTTCCGTCGACGTCTGGCTCACCCTCCCTTTTATTTGTGTATGTGTTTATGTGTTTACAGAGACACGGATGTGCACACTGTGGCTTCTTTGCTTAAACTTTACCTACGAGAACTTCCTGAGCCCATCATTCCTTGGAGACAGTATGAGGATTTTCTCCTTTGCGGACAGCTCCTAACGTCTGACGAAGGCAAGGTATTACAATGCCAGATACTTCTCGGAAGGCTGCGGAAGGTCCTCCTGAAGTGGTTCCTCCCACTCTGGTAATATCACAAGAAGGCCCACCACGGGGTCCGAGAGAGAGGCTGAAATCCATCTCCCTACCATCCTAGCTTGGCCACAGGTGGAACTCCAGTAACTTAAGTAAAGTAGTGTTCTTGATCTAGAAATTCCAGAGACCATGAAGCCGACTCCTCGTCCCGGTAAAACCCCTTTTATTTAGGTTAAAGGGAATTCCCCTCCAGCAAAGGTCCCAGCAAACAGTCTTTCATGAGGTTTCACAACTACAGACCTTTATCAGGCTGGGAGAGTTGCCAGGCTGGTATCCTCCAAACGCCACGCTGTAGCAGCAATGACTTGGCAAGGAGTCAGGAACAGATCTTCACCCTAATGAATTGAACTAATTGTCTCCTGCAAACCCCATTCCCCTTTCGCTCCTCTTTATTCCCTCTGGGAGTGGCCATTCACTGTCCACCTGAGCCTTTACTCCAGACTCGACCCTTGTTCCTTAAGTGTTCCCTTCTTCTGGCAGCTCTGTACATGCACACACTGGGAACAGGCTCCAGCTGTTCTTCTGCCCCACTGATTTCTGAAGGCAGCTAATAACTGTTGGACGGCCCTGGCCCCATCTCTGCCTCCAACGCAGAGCCCTCGTCTGAGCCTTCCTCAGCCTCCAGGACTGGCCCATGTTCCTCCCCAACCTCCTCACTGTCCAAGACTGCCACCAGCTCTGCTGACCACTGGCAGGCCATAACAACAGTTGTGAAATGAGTTTTGCCCCATTTTATGGTCTTTCTTGCCGGAGTTGTTGGGTGAATCCCTTGCAGTTCTTAAGTTAGTAACACGACAGTTAAGTGACTTGGCTTGTTAGAAGTTCGCAAAAGGTGAACTACATGATCCTTGAATTAAAAGCCCTCCTTGTATTCTTCTAGGGTTACCCACAGCTAGTAAAGCAGCTGGCACATTTGCCCCCGGACAACTATAACCTTCTGAGTTACATCTGCCGGTAGGTTCTTCTTTCAACACTGGGCTGTTTTCAACTGGAGAGCAAAACACGAATTGATCCTAAATTGCCGATCTTAAGAAATGTGATTTTTAACTGGTAGCACCTCAACGTTTCTGACTTCAGCTGTTTTATAGCCCCTGCTACTCTGCCAGCGAGTCATTTCCTTGCCTTGTAAATTACGAAACTACAAATGATTTTCTACATTATTGGAAAATAGTCCTTTTTCCATTTGTATATTCCACCCATTTCCTTAAGGCAGGGTTAAAGCCAGGGGTGGGATTCTACCAGTTTGCACCTATTCGCTAGAACCGGTTGTTAACATTCTAAGCAGTTCGGAGAACCGGTTGTTAGAAGAAATTCCTGGCCTAATCCTGTAAGGAAGGCAGGAAGGAAACATTCTGGTATTGCTTACAGAAACTGCCTCTCCGTTAACCCTTATTCCATTCTTGGCAGGACTAGACTTCCTGTCTCAGGAACTTCTCTGGAGTTTTTTCCCCTCCTTTGCTGGTACTTTGCTTGTGTGGAGGGACCATTCAAAGTTACAATGGCACTGAAAAAAGTGACTTATGACCCTTTTTCACACTTACGACTGTTGCAGCATCCCCACAGTCATGAGAGGCCAGGCGAGGACATGCGTGCCTCGATGTGAGTGATATTGAGTGGTTTGGTGGTTTGGTGGTCATGTTATTGAGCCAATAACATGACCACCAAACCACGTCCACTCAGTCACATGGCCACCAAGCCACACCCACCAACTAAGCCATGCCCACAGAACCGGTTGTTAAAAATTTGAATCCCACCCCTGATTAAAGCACAAGGGTGTCTGCAGATATAGTCAAAAAGGATGGGGCCCATGGTGGTGAGAACAAAGATCCAATTCACAGAGAGGAAGGGGTCAAGCTTTTTTCCAAAGCACCTTTGAAGGCCAGACAAGGAATAATGGATGGAAACTGAACAAAGAGAGAGATTCAACCTGGAAATAAGGAGGAATTTCCTGACAGTGAGAACAATCAACACATGGAACAGAAGTTGCCTTCAGAGGTTGTGGGAGCTTCATCCCTGGAGGCTTTCAAGAAGAGGCAGGACTGCCATCAGTCAGAAATGATGTAGGGTCTCCTGCTTGGGTGGGTTGGGCTAGATGACCTTCAAGGTCCCTTCCAACTCTGTTAATCTGTTGTTATTGTTGCATAGCCAAAAGAGGCAGAGCTTGGATCGTGCCATTGTGCTTGCTTTCTTGACTTTTTCATCTAATCCTGTGGAGGCCCCTAATAAAACAGTCTTCAGTGTTAGGAATTCTGTTTTATTATATAGAAATGGTAGCAGAGGATGGTTGCATAGCCATATGGATCAAAATAAAGTATACGGTGTACAGTCACTGTGGGCCTCCATGCTTGATGGCTTCATCTGTTACAGGAAACTCTCCTTAGAGCACAAAGAACCATAGATTATAACCATAGATGCAAATTAAACACTCCAGTCTCCTGGCTGAATCATTCTGTGGTTGTCGCAATACAAAATACAATTCTAACACAAATTCCAACCTTCAGACTTATCCATTTGTCTGAAATTTTGCTCCATCAGTGGGTTCATAATGGGATGTTCTTCTAGGTTTAGTTTCTGCTTCTTGCCTCAGTTTCCATCCCTTTCTTCTTTTTTAAAAATAATATTTTTATTGTGCTTTTTTCTTTTTACAAAACTCAATCGTCTTTAACAGGATGTATGGTTCTCCATAATGATGAATCATAATAAATACAATTAATAATAAATACAAGTAAGCAAATAAGCAAAGTGTTATGCATATTCTACTATATGGGGAATTAGTAAATGTTAATACTAATATAGTTTAATGTATATATAAATATGTATACAATTCTGGTTCTAATTGTTCCATATGTAGATATATATCTATAAATATAAAAATAAATACAGTCTAAAGATATGCAAATATAAGTATAAATTTATCAAGCCTAATTTCCAAGATTGTAAATAAAAAATTTATTAAATAGATCTTACTATTATCAACATTTCACATTTCCATATATTTCTAAATGTTTGTATACATGTCTATATCTTCCATCCCTTTCTTATTATTTGCTCCTCCCTTGCAAATTACTGTTCTGACCCAAGACTCATTCAAAGCAAACAAACAGCAAAAAGAGATAATTTTTAATGATTCTCTGTGAATTCTGTTCATTCACAGTAAAACGCTACTAAAATCTAATTGTCCCAGATAAGAACAAGCCTTGCCAAGGTGGTTGCAAGGCTGCCAAAAATACTAGATAAATTTGCCAAGAAATATTCCAAACAAAAAGTCTTCTAAAACAAACCAAGATAGTCCGAATTTCCACAAGGCTTGAAGTGCAAGAATTTCTTTGCTTCCTGCAAAGAATCCTGGTCTCTCAGGCTAGCTTTTAACTCTTAAGGGAAGGGCCATCACCTTGCACCTTACTCGCCTGTGCTGCTGCAGCTGCTCTTTCCTTTGAGCAGCCCTGTGTGCAACATACTCTGGGCACAGGCTCCTCGGGGCCCTCTTCCTCACTGCTGCCACAACTCTGAAGGCAGCCCTCCACTCCCTGATGGTTCTGGCCCCATCCCTGCATCACACGCAGGACCCTCATCTGAATCCTCACTCTCCAAGACCTCAGCCATCTGCACCTGCTGCCGGCGAACCACAACACTTACGGACACCCAAACAATGACTTTGGACTCTTGCTTTCAATTCCAACAGGTTCCTGCATGAAGTCCAGCAGAGTTCTGACACCAACAAGATGAGTGTGGAGAACCTGGCAACCGTATTCGGGGTGAACCTCATCCGTTCCCAGATAGAAGATCCAGTGACTATTATGAGAGGTGAAACTGGAACCCACTCCTTGCACAAGGGTTTCTGACTCCGTTGCGGGTCTCTAAGGGGCCAGATGTTTGTAAGATTGCTGTCAATGGCTTGTCCTCTACCTGGAGACCTCCAGATGTGTCTGTCTATAATTCATGTTCAAGCCCCTCTCCGTCAACCCTTTGAGGTAGATCAAACTAGGAAACCAAAGGGAGAAATACTAATGCAGTGGGAGTTTGGTACTCCATTGCTTTGAAACTCATCGAATTTGGTACTCAGCACATTTTGACATGTAAGTTTTGTCCTGGTACTTGTTGTTTGTTTAGTACTCAACACACAAAAGTGTTGGTTGCCTTGTGATTCACTGCATTATTCCTTAAGGGGAAAATTTTGTTTAGCACTCATCATTTTGGGTCCTCAAAGACCACTAAGAACTTTTGGTTTCACAATCAACCTTTGGGAGATCTCCTTCCATAACCAATTTCTTCAGACCGGCCCGAGGAATTTCTCCCAACTCCCAGTAACCTGGTTATGGGAACCAAAGCTGTGTACCTCATTTTTATTTATTGATTTATTTTGTCAAGCATGCATTTGATAAAATATATGTACAGTATGTGTAAGTAAAAACATGATTATTAATACATGAGATAGATATGAATAAAAGGGGAACATTAAGACAGGGACGATAGGCATGCTGGTGCACTTATGCATGCCCCTTACAGACCTCTTAGGAATGGGGCGAAGTCCACGGTAGACGTCTGAGGTTAAAGTGTTTGGGTTTAGTTGACACTTCCATTTACACTCTGTTGTGTTGTTGGAAAAATGATCCTTCTGGGTTCAGTTCCAAGCGGGGAAGAAAGACACTGAAAACATGGAGGCTGTTTGGAAAGATGGTTTAATGGTGGACAGCAGGACCACGTGGCTTGGTGCTCCAAAGTGAAAAGGATGATCACATGCTTCAAGATAAAGGAAAAGAAGGAAGGGCTGAGATGCTGAGGGTCCCTCATATACCCTCTGTTGGGATTTGAATTTGAGCTTGTATTGTGATTGGTTGTCAGACTCCCATGGGGCCATTCGGGCGCAACTCTGTAGGCTGTCCTGAGTCCCAGGCTTGGTTGAGCCTTGCTGGATGATGATGTAGTGAAAGGGCTTTGGGCAATTCCTATTATGGCTCTATCTGGAGTAGATCTTTGTTATGTAAAATAGACTGGCCTTTGGATCATTAGCAAAGGTGTGTATGTGTTTCTGCCTCTTGGAGTTTCTACTCCTTTTTAGGGGAAATATTCTGCCTTTTTAATATTTCCTAGGATATTCCATTTTTCCGGCAGTGTGTTACAAGCAATGCCTGTTGTGCTTTCTTTGCTTCTCCTGCAGGGACCCCCCAGATTCAGAAAGTGATGACGACAATGATCAGCGACCACGAGAAGCTCTTCCCAGGGGCCAAAGACACACAGCCTTCTCCGCCTCCCTCCGAAAGCAGCTCCAAGAAAGCTCCAGTGCTTCGCAGCTCCGTTGGTTGGGACGACGCTGTCCAGAGACCATCCATGACCTGGAGGGACAACAGGAGCCTGTTGCAAATTGTGAGTGCCTACTGGCCTTATTAATCCCGTGGTTCACCTGCAGCAAGTTGCCCAACCTTGGCCACTTTAAGACTTGTGGACTTCAACTCCACAAGCACAGATGTCTCCAAACTTCTGGGAGAATTCTGGGAGTTGAAGTCCACAAGTCTTAAAGTGGCCAAGTTCGGAGACCCCTGAGTCCTAGAGGGACCCATGAGTGCACCTGCCCGTGCAAGCGAAAACCTGACTGTTGCACCCGTATTGAAATTGCGTACGAATTAAAAACCGCTTATTTCTGATATTTCAGTTCCTGTGTTTGGGCCTGCAGGGGGCGCTCAAGGAAGCTGGCAAAAACAAGAACAGTGAAATTAAATGACTATTTTAATAACAGCTTCAAGCATGAAACCTTAAAGACAGCATTCAAACTACAGCCCCTGAAATCCTGCCTGCAAATAAAACCTAAATAAATAAATATGTTTTTACTGACTGTTGCAAAATAACAAAAGAGAGGTATTCCGGTATCAATGTCCATGGACAGGTCTGGGGGACAAAATTGTTTTAATGCCACATTCTCTTGATATGGCCTTTGGGTCCTTCTAAAGCAGCTTAAAGACACCATTTAACCTTGTTTTCCTTCCCCAAAACTAAGCCTGACCAGATAGTTTCATAGCAAACCACGGGTATCGAGCTAGTTAAAAATAAAAGTTTTCTTCCCTCCCCAAGCTATCAGTCAGGTGGAACAGACAGATGGGGGAGTGGTGAGGTAAAGCCCCCACATGTTAAATTGGGGCATGGAAATCAGCAGCGCTGCTTGGTTGTGTCCAATAGGCCAGTATTCTCCAACATTCTTGGTTTTACTTCCAGAAAGATGATCTCGAAGCTTCCAAATTAAGTGACGGTTTGGCTCCATCAGCAGAAGATCAAGGAGAACCTCAGTCTAGGGATGGTCTGGAGACGCAGGCCATGCGAAAGAGGACTCAGACGCTTCCAAACAGGAAATGCATGGAGAGCCTTTCTTCCAACAGGCGGCACAAAAACATGGACAGAAGTGACATTTTCGGTAGCAACTTTTGGTCATCGTCCTCAACTTCTTCTTCATCCATGATCCAGCCCAGTCCTAATTCTGCCTCAGGAGGTCACAGGAGGACTTTGTCTCAGGGAATTTCTAAACTGTTCAGCTTCACACAACCTTCCGACTCTGGCAGCCTCCGCACTTTGGAGCAGGGTGCCCCAAGTGAGGCCGACCACAGTTCTTCAGGCCAACTAGGAGATGATTTTGGAACGTGTTTACAAGTGAATGACCCTCCCGGAGCTAAAGAAAATGGTGCCACAATTCTGGAGCTCCCGTTTGAGGAGGACAATGCATACCCAGAAGACCCTGAACTGCTTAGGAAGATGATTACAGAGCTGAAGAAGGACATGACGGCACAGAAAAAGAGCTATGAGGAGCAAATTAGAAGGTAATGTGCAAACGCCTTGATTGATTCCATTTCTCTCTCCAAGCAACTAACTCTACAGGTAGTCCTCAAGTTATGATCATTCATTTAATAACATTATGCTGAAAGGAGGACAGGCATTTTGGGGCAGGGTTTTAAGTTGGATTCCAGTAGCCCTTGGACTTCAGGGCCCTCCCAAGTCTATCATCCCATTCCAGCCAACTGGTCATTCATGCATCTCTTTAGAGATTGGGAAGAAGCTCTTACTTAAAGTGGCTTATTGCATCCTTCCCCATTGTGTGTATGGGCCATGCTGGCTAGGAATGATGGGAGATGTAGTCCAACTCATTGGCAAGATGCCTGCGTTTGGGATATTCTATGTTCAACCAAAACCGGGTTGCAACTTTGGACAGAGATTTTAGTGAATTGCTGCTTGTTTCAGCACGGAAGGAAACCATGATTTACGTTTGCAAACCAAGCCTGGCCGATCAGTGTCACCAATGTGGTTTCTTCTCTGAAGAAATAGACGGACCCATGTAGAATTCAGAGAGAATTCTGCTTCACACATCATGCAAAAACCAGAGTGTGGTTTGGTTTCAGCTTAGCAGAACCTGCAACCCCAAGTTCGTTATAATGTATATGTAAAATCAAGCCACCATGGGCATGTTCAACAAACCATGGCTTCAAAACTTCCACTTTAATATTATGTGTGAACTAGATAATTCAGTGACCTCTAATGCAGTGTAGGAGAGATGTCATTCATTTAATTGGGTGGGTGTGTGCATCAGTGGTGCTATTCAGCCGGCTCAAACGGTTCTCAAGAACCGGTAGCGGAGCTTTTGAGTAGTTTGGAGAACCAGTAACTGCCACCTCTGACTGGCCCCACCAATCCCATCTATTCTCCGCTTCCCATTGAGTCCCAGCTGATCGGCTGGGTCTCCTTTGGTTGCCCTGCACAGGAGAACGGAGCTGGAAGGCAGGTTAGTGTGATGAGGAGGGAAGGGGGATTTTGCAGGATCCTTCCCCTGCCAAATTCACCAAGGCACAGCCACCAAGCCAAGCCTACAGAATCGGTAGTAAAAAAAAATTGAATCCCACCACTGGTGTGCATGTGTGTATGTGTGTGTGCACTATGTGGGAGCATGATATTAAACAGGAGTGTAAGAAAATATATTCAGTTTTGCAGAGGCAGCAAAAATGGATGCCTTGAAAACCAGAGATTATGACGTTGTGTTTCGCTGTGCATTTTGTGGGTCTTGTCAGGGATGAGTCACCATTTGCCCAATGGCACTTGAGAGTCGTTAATGCCATCTGGGTGCAAAACCCAGGAGGTGATGTTCTGTGAGCCAAACCCTCTGCTGCCTTACCATGTAAATCTCAACTTTTGGGTCAATCTGACACCGGGTTGGTGGTGGCCCCAGATTTTCTGCCTCCTTCCTCCCCACCGTACGGTAGTACGGGACTCGCCCCTTTGAATCGTGGCTTGATACGACTTGCTCTTCTTCCTTTTGCAGCCTTGAGAAGGAAAACTTTGAAGTCTGGACCAAAGTGGTGAGGCTTAAGAAAGAGATTGAAGAAGAAAAGACTAAATCTGCAGAGCTGGGACTGGAGCTCCAGAACCTTCAACGTTCCAGGAAGGTCAACGGGGAGAACCAACCCCACGAAGACTCATTGGAGTCCGCAGGAAGAACTGAGCAGAGGACAGAGTGTGCAAACCAGCTCTGATTCCTCTCTGTCTAAGGACTGTTGTACTTACACTTGTAGTAAGTCAGTAGAGAACCCCTGGTGGGTTCGCCGAGACTGGATTCCCTTCTCTCGAGATGGTTGGTTCTGGTGGCTCTGTGTACAGTATAATACTTTTTCAAGTAATGGATTTTAGTTCTGTCTGTAAATGATAAAAACAAAATACAAAGGTGTCTTTAAGTAAGTAAACTTGTTACCTGCCTGCATGTTTTTATCTTCCATTCTTTGTATTCCATACGATGTTCGTTTCTGGCAGTGAGTGCAGAGTTCAGACCTTGTAGGAGCCTTCCAAGTGGGTTTTTTTTTGGGGGGGGGGGTCTGTGATATAATATATGATCCTGGTAATTCCTTCTGTCTCCCCAATTCTGTGATCCCACAATGTGTCCTATTAATGGCCAAGTTTGGTTTCAGATCTGCTCCAAAGAAGTTCCCCGAATGTCTAACAAAAAAAGAGAACTGTTTCTTGGAACAAGCCCTGACATCTTCCATCAATCTGTCCGGTTCTTGGTAAGGCCACACTTGGAATATTTGCATTCAGTTTTGGTCGTCACGATGTAAAAAAGAGGTTGAGACTCTTGAAAGAGTGCAGAGAAGAGCAACCAAGAGGATTAGGGGACTGGAGGCTGAAACATCCGATGAACGGTTGCTGGAACTGGGCCTGGCTGGTCTAGAGAAGAGAAGGACCAGGGGAGACAGGAGAGCATCTTTCAATATTTGAGGAGCTGCCCCAGAGAGGAGGAAGGGGGTCAGGCTATTCTTTCAAAGTACTTGAGGGCAGGACAAGAAGCAATGGGTGGAAACTAATCCAGGAGAGAAGCAACCTAGAACTAAGGAGGAATTTCCTGACAGTTGGAACAATTAATCAGTGGAACAATTTGCCTCCAGTGGTTGTAAATGCTCCAACACTGGAAGGTTTTTAAAAAGATGTTGGACAACCCTTTGTCTGAAGTGGTGTCGCGTTTCCTGCCTAGGCAGAGGGTTGGACTAGAAGACCTCCAAGGTCCCTTCCAATGCTGTTATTCTCTTCTCTTCCCTTCTCTTCTATTCCTTTATTACTTATCCTATCCTATCTTATTCTTATCCCCAATGTTATTATTCTATTCTATTCTATTCTATTCTATTCCTTCTAATATTTATTCTATTCCTTCTAATATTTATTCTATCCTATCCTATTCTTATTCCCAATGCTATTATTCTATTCTGTTCTGTTCTATTCTATTCTATTCTGTTCTGTTCTGTTCTGTTCTATTCTATTCTATTCTATTCTATTCTATTCTATTCTATTCTATTCTATTCTATTCTATTCTATTCCTTCTAATATTTATTCTATCCTATCCTATTCTTATTCTTATTCCCAATGCTATTATTCTGTTCTGTTCTATTTAAAAGGCACTTTTTCAAAGACACAACAAATGACAATCCACACCACGTCGTCCTCCCTTCGCATCATTGGGCAGAACAGTGGCTGAGTATAAACTTTTGGCAGAAAGCCCCCTCCTTCCTCCCCCCTCCCCATATCCCTGGGGAAGGGGAGGGAGAGTCACACGCTGCTTTCCTGCTACTCCCCCCCCCCCCAATCCTTCGATAGAACCATTCACATTTATTATGTACACATCTTTTCTATGACGTCGGTCAGCTTGGCTGAGCAGTGAAGCTCCCCGCAGGACGGCTCGTGGGGTCAGTTTAGCATAAACTGAAGATGCCTCCACTTCCTTAGTTAGGGGCTTTGTTGTGCACACACACACACACACACACACACACACACACACTGCTTTCTAGAAAGCACGATTGGCCTCTTTGGGTTGAGTCTCCACCAGCCCAAATCCAGGAGGTTTGCTTGAAGCAGAGGGAAGGAAGGGCTGGCAGGCTTCAAGGTCAAGTCAAAATTGAGCTGCTAATGGTTATATTTTTAGAGAGGGCATCGACCTTCCTCCCGCCTGACATCTGGAAACATCTGCTGAAGGATGAAAACAGGCCCTCTGACTTGAAGCCTGGACAGCCGATGCTTGCTTAGGAAATGGGGAGAGCTGCTGAAAGAGGGGCCCAATTGCGCCTGGGCTCCCTCTGGTTACTCCCCTCTTATTCAGATATATTTATTTATTTACTAGATTAAAGCTACACCTTTCCGCCCCGAAATTGCTGTTTGTGGTGGAGGAGGAGTGAAGGAAGGAAAGAGAAATGGTAGCTCTTAGCTAGACAGCTACACGGGTTCCTTTAACAGTTTAGAGAAAGACGGTTTGTATTTAGCTTATGAGAACAGCTGTAATTCCTTCCTTCCTTCCGTCTTTCCTTCCTTCCCTCCCTCCCTTCTCTCCCTCTCCCCCTTCCCCTTCCTTCCTTCCCTCCCTCTCTGTCTCTTTGCTCTCTCTACCTTCCCTTCCTTCCTTCCCTCCCTCCCTTCTCTCTCTCCACCTTCCCCTTCCTTCCTTCCTTCTTTCCCTCCCTCTCACCCTTCCCCTCTCTTTCCTCCCTCCCTCCCTGTCTCTTCTCTCTCTCCACCTTCCCTTCCTTCCTTCCCTCCCTCCCTTCTCTCTCTCCACCTTCCCCTTCCTTCCTTCCCTCCCTCCCTCCCTCCCTCTCCCCCTCTCTTCCCTTCCCCTTCCCCTTCCCCTTCCCCTTCTCCTTCCTTCCTTCCTTCCTTCCTTCCTTCCTTCCTTCCTTCCTTCCTTCCTTCCTTCCTTCCTTCCTTCCTTCCTTCCTTCCTTCCTTCCTTCCTTCCCTCCCTCCCTCCCTTCTCTCCCATGAACAAAAGTTTGGAGCAAAAAGGAGAAGCATCCATCTAATCATCAATAAATAATATGCTGCTCTATGACCATAATAAAGGTTTGATTGGCAATTGCTTTCTGCATCCTCAGACCTAATTTCTTGCCACGGCCACCAATGCAAATTTTCCTCCATTGCTTTTGCCCACCGAAGACAATTATTTCATTTTTCTTTCACTGCTCTTTCTCCCAAAAGGGTTGTTGGAACTAAATTCTGGTCCGGTTCTAAGCTGGGAGAAAGATGCTGGGGGGAAAATGAATTGGAAGGAGGCTGCAGTTAGAAAGGAGGTCTCCATTTCTTTAGGGACTAGAAGCGAAGTGACATAGCAGTCGGTTCTGGGACAGCTGAGAAAACAGCCCGTTGAGTGGACGGGTTTTTATATGGTTCTAGGGCTTTAAATGCCCAGGTTCAGGGGTGGTTCAGGTGAACCGGATGTGAAAATTACACCTGGTTTGCTGAACCGCTATTTCCACCAACCGGCTGGCCCCGCCCACCCTGCCGCTCCCAGGAGTCTCCAGGCGGCCCATTTTCGATGCAGGTAAGTACAGGCTCCGCATGGAGGCTATGGGGAAAATGAACCTTCCGGAAGTCCAGAAACGGGCCTGTTCCTGGCTTCCGGTCAGTCTCCAGAGCCCCAGGGAGGCTGTTTTCACCCTCCCAGAGGCCTGGGGGAGACCTCCGGACCTTTGGAAGGGTGAAAACGGCCTCCCCAGGCTCTGGAGACTGACCAGAAGCCAGAAACAAGAAGTTCTGGTAGGCCACGGCCACCACGGCCACGCCCATCTAGCAACCGGGGCAGTGAGCCGCTCGCTGGGGGTTTTGAATCCCCCCCCCGGCCCAGGTTCCTTGTGAAACGTACTTTACTCTGTGCCTGAATGTCCCTTTTAATGTTCTAGTTTTTGTTGCCTGACACTGTGACTGAGAGGTTGATCCCTGTCTTTGGGGCTGGGTGGGGGAACCTTCATTTTTGGTGTCTTTCGTCTCTCTGCTTTTTAATCGATCGATTCCAGCCTTCGGCGGAGTCCGTAGCTGAAGCCGTTTTGTTTGTCAATGGAAGAGTTCACGAAATACCCAGTTTGGTTTTATTTCAGGGAAGTCTTTCTCTTCCAGGGGCGGAGGGGAATCACTTTGCCAATACGGGAGCTTTCTTATATTAAAAGGGGTAGGGCATGCCCCATGGGAATTGGAATCCCAGGAGGAAGACGAATAGTCATCAGGGAGTGGAAGCGTGACTCCGTTGGCTGTGGAGGAAACTGAGGAAGGCAAAGTCCGGCTGGGCAGAGCAGGGAAAAGGTAGAACAAGGGAGAGGGAGTTCAGAGGAAGACCCAGGCCCACCCCCTCTTCATCCTAAGGCACGCAGGGAGGAACGGAGAAGGGAGCAACGTGGGTTGCGTGGCTCACGAGGGAGGGAAGGGCCCCGATTCCCTTCACAAGGCACACCTAGGGAGAGAGTTGAGGCAGGTGGGTGGGGCAGTTGTCAGGAACAAACGTTGAGCTTATCTTGTGTTGGCTGCGGTTATCTGAATTCCTGGCATCCTCCCAACTGGGTTGATCTACTGCTGTGTTACTTCACTTCTGGAACTCCTTATCTTGCCCTGCCAGATTTATTATCTTATCTTGCCTTGTTGGATTTAGAGTTTAAAGTTTTCAGTTTACAACGTTTGGATTGGAATATCTGCAGCCAAAGACTGTTGCAGGTTCGGGGGAGAGTTTTTCTCCAGACCGAAAGATAATCGGGACATTGGGGGCAAAGTTGAAGCTAATAAAGGGACCCAGACTTATTATCTGACTGTGTTGCCTTTGTGCCACGCCCTGGGTCATCACAGGGTATGTGGGGATTCTTCCTATAGGACACCAACAGGTGAGCCACAAATAATAACATTGTGGCTTTGCAACATCCGTCCCTCGTGGATCTCTCTGGGGCTGCTGGCAAGCCTGGGTTTACTCACCACTCTATCATCTGCAGCGGCTGGTTCGGCTTGTGAAAATTTGACTTATCGCGCGTAAAAACATGATGTGATATTTAGGCCCTCTTGACAAAATGTACTGATAAGGAGGACGGGAGGGAGAGAATGTGGCATTAGTTGCCTGCTGCTGCCTGCTGGCAGTTGCTGAATCTCCTGAGCTATTTTCAGCCCTGCGACTTTCTCAGGCTTGCCCACCAGGGAGGGGGGCAAAATTGGGTGTGCAAGGGGCTACGGAAGTCGCTTATGAGCGGAATTGACACCTACCCAGGGGAGTCTTTTTGCTGAGTCTTTTTCTTCCTTTCCTCCGTTTGCTCTCATTTTCTTTCCCTGCTTCTCTTCAGAGGCATCTGCAGCAGAGTCTAATGCAAGATTTTTTTTACTTTGCAATACAACTGCACAACTGAAGCACTGTCCCTTTCTGACACAAAGGTAATAAAGGTTGCCAGAGCCATGGGATACAAGATGGGTGGCAAATAAATTAAGAAAGAAAGAAAGGAAAGAAAAAAGGAACAAAGAAAGAAAGAGAAAGAAAGAAAGAAAGAAAGAAAGAAAGAAAGAAAGAAAGAAAGAAAGAAAGAAAGAAAGAAAGAAAGAAAGAAAGAAAGAAAGAAAGAAAGAAAGAAAGAAAGAAGAGAAAGGAACCAAGAAAGAAAAAGAGAGAGAGACAGAAACAGAGAGAGAGAGAAAGAAAGAAAGAAAGAGATGGAGGGGAAGCTTCCATCACAGAATCACACCCATCATCTTGACTTTTGGTACACTCCTCCCTGGGTCTGGTAGAGAATTTCTTCCCATCCATGTTTACCGACGTTTTCTTCAGATCTGGAATAGATTGGGAAGCTTAATCAAGCCCAGTCCAAAAATCCTCAGGAATTCCTGCAACAGCCATCAATAACCAGACAGACATAAATCCCATTTATGTATCGTTCAGAACATACAATCAAAAGTCCAGGAAGGAAAAGGCACGGAACAGTTTCCCTCCAACAACCAAAACCCACAGAAGCAAGATTTCACCCACCATCTGTTCAGGTAACTTTTCAGCCATGACATGAAGGGGAGAGCTGAGGAAATACTTGTTGGCCGTTCCTCTACCTGAACCCCTGTCCTTCAAAATTGCTCCCAAAGAAATTTTTATAAGGGCATCTTGCTATGTGACAGAACTTTTTCCTACAAGCCAAGTTTTGCTTCAAAGCAAGATGTCAGTTTTGCTTTTTGTCTTTCAGGCATTTTTTTTAATTTACAAAGTTATTTCTAAGGTAGCCAAGGAGAAGTCAGGATGAATTTTAACAATGCTTTTAGCAACGCCATGCTCTTTCTAGAAAGGACCTCCTTGCCTGCTTGGAGAAGAAAAAGTCCATGGCAATAAGATCGGGTTGACTCTCTCCAACTCTTCGTTGTCCAGCAAGTGCTGTTGTTGTTGGGAAGTAAACAACAACCTTTGTTACAGAGGGGAAACAAAGATTTGGAAACTTGGGAAGAAGAGAACAAGATGTTCCTCCTACTCATATGGCCATGACGTTGGCATGAAGGCAAGAATGTCACACCAAGTTGTTTTTTGAGTGTAGCTTGCATCACAGAAAAAGGCAGCAGAAAATGGTGGGAAAAAGTGAAACAAATCCAAGTGGACATAAAGTTTCTCTAAACTTGGTCTTATACCCTAATAAATAAAATAACCCATGTCAACCAAGGATCTTTGGGGGGTGGCCATCAGTTGCAAGAAGGTAGAGGGGTAGGATCGTAGAATCCTAGGGCTGGAAGGGACTTTAAAGGTCTCCTAACTCAGCCTCCTGCTGAACTTGCATCCTGGACAAATGGTTGTCCAATCTTTCTTGAACATCTCCCAACAATGGAGCACCAACAGAAGGCATGTTCTTCCACTGATGAACTGTTCTCTCTGACAGGAAATTTCTGATTCATTCCAGATTGGATCTCTCTTTGATGAGCTTCCATCCACCGCTTCTTCTCCTGGCCTTAGATGCTTTGGAGAATTAAGTCAACCCTCTCTTCTCTGTGACTGGCCCTTAAGTACTGGAAGGCAGCCATCATATCACCCTTCATCCTTCTCTTTGTAAGGTTGGACATGCCTTCTTCCCGCAAACCGTTCATTGTACAATTTATCCAGAAGTGGGATTCAGCCGGTTCTGACTGATTCTGGAGAACCAGTAGTGGACATTTTGAGTAGTTCAGAGAACCGGCCAATCCCACCTCCAACTGGTCCCGCCAACCCCATCTCTTCTCTGACTCCCATTGAGTCCCAGCTAATCGGCTGGGTCTTCTTTGGGTGCCCTACCCAGGAGAATGGAGCTGGAAAGCAGGTTAGTGGGGTGGGGATTTTGCATTATCCTTCCCCTGCCACGCCCACCAAGCCACGCCCACAAGCCACGCCCACAGAACCGGTCATCTTTGCTGCTTTTCTCTGCACACTTTCTGTTTTTGGTCCTGAGACCAAAATGTGTTAGAACTGCCAGGCTACGGCGTCCAAAATCCAGAGGTGTCTGGGAGCACCATTTCCCGATTTTTACAGGTTTTATAAAGTGTCAAAAGCTTTGGGGAAGTGCAGCGATGAAATGAAATTGGTGAGTTGCAAAAAGTGGCTCCAGACTCGTAATGCTTTGCCCCTCTCGCTGCGCTGTTTGCTATTTCCGAAAGAATGTCACACGCGTGTTCGCACAGACCTCTCTCCAGAAAGTTAATCCCATGATCGATCACCCATGACAAGGGAGGGTGAAGGTTAAGCCAAGCATTAGCCAAGCATTTCATCTGAAATTCCAGGTGCAATATGTCAGGTTTCCAAGTGATGAAATCCATTGAACAAGAAAAGAGCAAAGTCCATCTTCCAAGACAATTTCTTTTATTTAGGAAAGCATCAAATTGGCAAAGTCTGTAGTAATTCCAGGCTTGACACAATATTTACATTCCTCCTGTGTTTCTCCTGCAGGTTTTAAAACTCTGCTTTGCAAGAAGGGTGGTGACAGCTCAGGAAATAGGTTCCCACCATAAATCTGTGCAAGTAGGGATTGAAGATACTCTAATCTCTGCCGAGATAAGGAGTTGCCACAGCAAAGGACAACATCAACCAGTGAAGAGATGGGCGCTGGGAATGCTAGAGGGCTGGTTGAGCCTCTCTGATCATGCTGGGCCGTCCAGAGATGACCCAGCATTTAAACCTTTTTCCCTTTAACTCAACACACACTTGTCAACACCATCTTTGGCTCGCACCCTGCTTAACCTCATCAGCACGCTGCCCAGTGACACTTGGGTTGGAAGTGAGAATGGAAAGATATGGAGATTTGAAGCAGCCAGCGGGCTCTGGGGTGGCTCCTCCTCCTCCTGCCTTGAGAAGGGAGAGCTGCATGGTGTCTCTTCTCGCCCTCCCATAATTCATATTGGGAAAAGCCCCATTCATAAACAGCCCTCATGCAAAACCGTCTCCTAGGGCAGGAGTGAGACTCCCTGGGCCTACAAGAGGCAGATGGGTCAAAGGTTATGCCCAGAACCACCTGCAAAAGGGCTGGTTTTGCCCTTCTCTTCTTTTGTCCTCTGTTATTCTGACTGAAATTGGGGTGCATTCCCAAGGCATAGGAGTGTGTGTCTAAGAGGTGGCATTCAGCTGGTTCGGATCAGTTCTGGGAGTTGAAGTCCACAAGTCTTAAAGTTGCTAAAATTGGAGACCAGAAGTGGTATTCAGCCAGTTCAGACCAGTTCTGGAGAACTGGTAGCAGAAATTTTGAGTAGTTTGGAGAACTGGCCAATGTCATCGCTGATTGGCCCCACTCCCATCTATTCTCTAGTCTCTAGCTGCGTCCAATAGAACCAGTGGTGGGATTCAATTTTTTTACTACTGATCCTGTGGCCTTGGCTTGGTGGCATGGCAGGAGAAGGATACTGCAAAATCCCCACCCCACTAACCTGCTTTCCAGCTCCATTCTCCTGTGCAGAACAACAAAAGAAGACCCAGCCGATCAGCTGGGACTCAATGGGAGGCAGAGAAGAGATGGGATTGGCAGGGCCAGTCAAAGGCGGGATTTGCTGGTTCTCCCAACTACTCAACGTTTCCGCTACTGGTTCTCCAGAATACCATCTCTGAATAGAACGTCAAATGCTCTCTTAAAACTGGAAACAGGAATGCCACTGATTCTGGGCCCAGAAGATAATAATGGCTCAAAATGCAATTTTTTTCCCCAATTGGTCTGACCCCTCTAGTTCTAACGGATAACTTTTCCTTATTCCAGAAACAGGCAGTAGAACATAAGCTGGCTTCATGTGGGTTTCTCTCCACTATTCTTAAAATCATCAGTGACCATCAAGCTCAGCATAGAACCCAGAACTTAAAATAATAGGTTGGAGGTTCTTTTAGTCCAACACCCTGTCCATGGCAAGAGACCCTGTACCAGGGGTCTCCAAACTTGGCCACTTGAAGACTTGTGGACTTCCAACTCCCAGAATTCTCCAGCCAGCTATGTTGGCCAAGTTTGGGGACCCCTGCCCTACACCATTCCACACAAATTGCTGTCCAATTGCTTCTTAAAAGCCTCCAGTTCTGGAGCATCAAGAAGTCCAGAAAACAAGTTGTCCCACTGATTAATTGTTCTCAATAATAAGGATGTGGAGTTCCAGATTGAAGCTAAAAGGCTCCATCAACATGACGGAGTTTGGATTAAAAGGCTCATGGGAACCAGCAAGTTACGTGGTAAATCTAACGTCAAGATCAAGCATTCTTTAAAGCTAGATTTAACATCCTTCCCTGCTGCATTTCTTCAAGGCGGATTCAGGAGAATCCCTGTAGCTGAGTATATTTGTCCAAGTGGTGATGTGGAGTTTGAAACCCTCTCACACTTATTGCTGCAAGTTGTAAATTCCACAGAGACATCAATCTACCTTGTACTAATAGATAAATTCCCTGGGAGGCCAAATTCTGTGATTTATTTTGCTAGCTAGTGATATATTGTATTTGTTTGCTAATGTTTTTTGTTTACTTTGGTCATTTAAAGTTTGCTGGTCATTGACCAAATAAATATGATTGATTGATTGATTTGACATCTAAAGTGGGTAGATTTCTCCATAGAGAAATGGGATATAAGGTAATACCTGTGGCAAGACCAGAAAGATCTCAAACAGAGGAGAGGTTGAGGGTCATTGCAGCAGTTATTCCGAAGAGCAATGGCTCACCTTAATGGGGAGAATTGGGATAGATTCCCTCCAAAGTCTTTTGGAGACTTATGCAGCCATTGTAGCCAAAATTGGCCTCAAGATACAGTTAGAAGTCTTGCCAGAACTCACTGTATGTTTGAAAATGGGATATTTCCAGCGAAACTGGAATATGGGGGCAAATTCACCAGCTCTCAGTTTTTGCCGTGTTAAAAAAATATACACTCTCTATTTTCATTTTAGGCTTGAGAGTGATTGTATGCTGGATGTCACTATATTTTGTATTACATCGAGAGATGAAAAAACAAGGGCAAATTAATATATTTACAAAGACAATGAAGAACAAAGCCCATTGAAACAGGGGGATGATGTTAGCATCTTCACTATACAGTGTGTTTGGTAAACATACAAGCACAAAAATAAAACATTTTGTATTCTACATTATATTACAAGGACGACAGTCAATAAATAGATCAATAAATAATGGCTGCAGGGACAAAGGTTGGGTGGATTTCAGCAAGTCCAAGGGCATGAGAATTCTCCTGACGGGTCCAGGTTGGTGCTCTCAAAAACCAGCTTCTCCCTCTGAGAAGACAACTTCTCCTTAAAAGTAGAAAGCCATGGTGGGGCGTAGTACAGTAAGCCCACGAAGGCCTGGAGACACAAACGTCAATTACACTTTCCAAAGAATCTGACCAATTTGCAGCTTAGTATAAATAAAGCACGGTCCAGGCCTATCGTTTCTCAACTCCAACACCTTCTTATCACCATGATTTGTCGGAGAGGAGTGGTGGAAACTTGACATGTGACCTCCATTGTACAGCGTGGAGAACTGTCTCGTGAATTGACGGCTCCAGGAAGGAGGAGCCCCCTTTCTGTCCTAAGAGACTTGAAATTTCAGCACAAAAGAATCCTCCCTCCCCACCATACAATTTTAACAGTGATCGAAAGAACAATCAGCCAGAATCTGAGTTACATTAGGACATCGATGCAAGGGAAGAGTAGGGGGTCGTATCATGTGTATACCCCAATCCGAATGGCGTGTCCAAAGCAATTCGATGCAATGGTGGGATTCAGCCGGTTGCACCGGTTTGGGAGAACCGGTTGTTAACTTTTTGAGTAGTTTGGTGAGCTGGTTGTTGGAAGAAATCATTAGGGCAGAGAACTGGTTGTTAAATTATTGGAATCTCACTACTGATGGCTTGGTTATGCTATCTGAAGGGCTCAACTGACTAGCACAGAACAATCCCGCGAGGGATGAGGGAAGAGCAAAGAACTTTCCAGAAAGAGAATTTGGAAAGCAGAAGCTTTCGGAGCGACATCAACCACTAGGCCAGTTTTCTTTCTGAGTAGGTAAAGAACCATGGAAAACTTTATGGTTTAGTTTCACATAACGTCTTGCTTTTGGCTTGGTGTGTTGCATGAATCCAGCCAATTGTGGTTTATTCAATGAATCATGGTTAATAAAACCATGCTTAGTGAGTGGTGTGTTTAAGCCCCACATGTCTCAGCTTAGGAAAGTTTTATTGAACTTTTCCTCCCAGGAGACATCCAAGGGGAGCGTTGGATTGTCCCCATTGGACTGTTAGAAAGAAAAGCTACTGGCCAGGGTTTTAGGGCAAGGGATCGTCACTAAGAAGGGCAACAGTTTCCTTCCAGGACTGGTTTCCTCTCCAAGGGACAGTAGAATTGAACTGGCAGCATGGTCGTGTTAGGACAGTGGAGATAGAAACTCAAAAATGCTGGGGAATTCCTGGAAGTAATTCAGTAAAGCAGCCATATTTTTCCCAGAGGTGTGATAAGAAATGGCAGCTTTGGGACTTTTGCTATGTTTTCTGACAACTGTTGGCTCAATTGTAGAGGCCAGAAATCGGAAGGAACTGAAGAGGATTGCTTAAGTGGTAAAATGTCTGGGATGAACCACTGAAGAGGAAGTTCTGTGGTGTTGTGGGAGCTCTAGCTGAAGCTAAGGAGATGCCTCAGCTACCTAAGAGGTCGATTGTCTCCTCATATCCCCATCCTCCCCTTTGCTCCAAGCCATCATCCCTAAACCATTGCCCGTCTCCAAGGTCCCTTCCCCTTGTTCAACGAGTTGACTGCATCTCACAATTGTTCAGATGGAACCATGAAATCGCATGAGAGCCAAAAGACCATGCAAGAGCCCCATCTCCTGCTACTATCTGCAGCCACATTCTGAGACGGACATGCCCTCGTAGTTTTGCTTGAAGGTGACGATTCCTTTGTCCAAGAAGAGCAAAGAGATGGGGTCTAGCTTGATTGGGACGCAACAGGCAGGAGAAGCTTTCTGGGGATCATTCAAATGGACAGATGTCTGGACCCTGGCATGGGTGGTGGACTGGCTGCCATCCAGAGGGAAGCTGCAGGCTCCCTTGCACTGGTAGGCATCGTAGCCAGCAGGTGCAATGATCCAAGAATCCCAGCCAATCTCCTTGAAATCCACATAGAGGGACGTCTTTTTGCAGCTGCTTCCCTTGGCGTTCCTCCTGATCCTGGAAGTGGAGTCATAGATGATGTTGGACCTGATCTGAAGCAGATCATTGGGGCTACTGGAGAAGCCTTGCAAACCTACATCCGGCCACTCTTGCATCTGCTCGTGCTCCATCATCTCCTTCAGCTCATGTTTCTCCTCTTCCTTGGCCTGGCTGTGGTCGTCTGAAAACACAATTAACAACGGCTTGTGCCTGGTCTCCAGATTGATGTCTACGCCTCGGTGTCCTCCTGGGTTGGGTTTCTCTGACCCTCGGTACTCCACCTGCACCTCTAGCTGGTGGGTGGTCAAGTCGGAATGATGCCACTTCCTGATGGCTTCCGTCACCTCGAAGGACTTCCATTCATTGTCGGTGCTGTAAATAAGCCTGGATGCCAGCACTCTCAGCTTCCTCTCGTCTCCCTCTTTTCCCCCTCCGTGCTCAACCCCCAGCACTTCGAAAACGGTGACTTTCCTGTCAAGGTTTCCGTAGAGTGGCCTCTCTTCCGGCAGAGTGTGGAGCCTCAGCTCAGCCTTGGTTATCTTCTCATGGTGAGGGATGGAGACGTTGAAAAGGAGAGGGTACCTCCGTATTCCATTAAGGTGTATCGGCCGTGAACTCTGTTCTGAAAACGGTTGTTTAAAAAAATCACATTATATTTCACACTGATACAGGATATACGGGCACCCAGTAAAGTACAGTCGCCATGGCACAAGGGAATGGTTCAACATGACTAAGTCTAGTTTTCAATTGATATTGAGAGACAGCACTGGCTTCAAAACCAGGTGACTTCCAACCCCCCACCCCAGGCATGAAAGCTGGCCAAGGGACTTTGGATCCATCCCTCTCTCTCAGGCCAAGCCACCTCACAAGGTTGTTGTGTAGAAAATAGGAGGAGGATGGAAGGCATGTTCACTGCCTTGAGGTATATATAGAAAAACCTGATAGGGAAATAAATTGATTTTCTGCAACTCAACTTCTCAGTGGCAACAGGAGAAAGTTAAACTCGAGGAAAAAAAAATGTGGAAGAGATATCACTTTTGAAAGAAAAACCTAACTGCTGACAAGGGAGGGGCCAGTAAATAAGAGGCAGAAAAATCTATTCATCAAGTGAAGGCTTTGTGACCAAAATGGCAGGCTGGGATATTGCAAAGATTTTCTAACACGGTGAACTTGGTGATTGCACCATGATGAGGTCCATTTGAGAAGAATGGATCTATAACTTAGTGACTTTTACCAGAAGAGGTTCTAATTTATTGCAGGTAGCTGCAACAGATTGTGTTGCCATAAAAAATGTTAACACCTATTCATAGTTACCAGAGACCACGAAGTAGGCTGATTGTCAGAAGGAGCAAAAATCTAGCTGAGAATGTAGTCTGTAACCCCTGGAAATCTACGCTATAACCTAGTTGGAAGATGTGCCAAGTTCTTGGCTTTTTCAAAAGCATAATTATATGCCTTTATCCTATGATCCATGGAAATGAGCACCAGCAGCAACGATCTGTAGTTAGGAAGAAGCCTTTTGCAGTGAGGCATCTTAACACTGACACACTCAAGTGCTCTGACTTAAGTAAATCTTGGATTGAGCTGCTAAAAAGTATTTGCAAAAATCAATTTCTGCAAGCCAGAAATATATACCTATATGTATAATACAAGATAGCTGTGTGCTATCAAACTGGTGTTTATAAGAACTGTTTTGTACTATTACAAAGTTGCAAAGAAAAGAAAGGTTTTAGTGTCTTCAAATTAACTCATTTGAGATCCATAAATTGGCACAGTGCTGATGTTTAAATCAGTTTGGTTTCTGTTTTATATAGCTTCTGCTCATTCTGAATCCTTCTCTTTAGGATAGGTAGACCTTAAAACAACCATTTTTTTTCCTGCAAAATCCTTCTGCAGCTGTGTCAAACACAAAACTGAAACATTACGGAGCTTGCAATGTGTATTTTGAAAATCCTTGCTTGTGAATTAACCTGACACCCTTGAAAAAAATGAAGTTTGCCGGTGGAATTCTACCTCTGTAAGGATAATGCCTGAGAAGGTGCAATGACAGCGTCTTTAAGGATTTCATCAGATGTTCAAAACTCGCACAAAACACACACAATCTGGTTAAATGTAGCACAGCCAACCTGCGGGGATACTGTACTGCAATTGCAGTGCGAAAGTCAATTAGCTGGCAGATTAGATGTGCCCCATTAAGCAGTAAGTAAGACAACTCAACCCTTGGCCAGCTGAGTCCCTTGGCTAATATCTTCTCTTTCAAACTTCCTCTCTACTCCATTAAAATAATAATCTTCCCTTCCTCTAGTTACAACTGCAATCTAATAACTAAAAAGCCAGTGAGATAATTGGCGAGTAGCCAATTGGTTTCTCTTCCTGAAGTTCAGAGGAAAATTTCAAGAACTCACCTTCGTTTTTGAAGCTCCTAACAATATTGGCCGAGGGCAGCAAGGTCTTGTCCCTGGCAAACCTATTGTAGAGCTCTAGCATGTACTCTGGGGGGTCCACCTTGGCTGCTTCTTGCAGGGGGATCCCCGAGAGATTAAGCGCCTTCAGGAGCTCATTTTGCAAATTCTGAAGCAGGGCGTCCTGTTCGTCGAAGAAGGGCATCTCTTCCTCCATCAGAGGGACATCTAGGCTCGTTATGGGGCTCCCATCTGCGAGGTGGGCCAGGAGAGCAATGGTGGCCCAAATCTGGAAGGCTACAGACGCCATGACTTCCATCCGAAGTAGTCAGGCTGCTCAACCAAGTTGGTAGAGTGCGGTCTAAGTGGCTCTAAGTTCTCCCCCCGTGAGGGTTATATACGGCTTGTGTCACCGAGGGTGGACAAGTTTGGAACTTGCGGTCGGCCTCTCTCCCATTCTTGTTCCCCACCCCCACCCCCCTCCATCCAGGTCTCAGTAATTGGACATGGCCTGCTCTGTCTCCTATGGTAGCTTTCCCTCTCTTATCTCCCCTAGTGTAAGCTGTCCACCAGATTTCTGCCACTATCTCATAGCCCCCTTTTCTCTTAATGAGCATTTTGTAAACATTCCACATTTAGATGCTCCCAAAAGAGAGGAATATTTTTCCTCTTTGCAGAAGACCTGATTGTCTCACCCATCCCTCAACCCTACAACTGCTTTTGGCCTAGCTGACTGCTTTATTATTATTATTATTATTATTATTATTATTATTATTATTATTATTATTATTATTATTATTATTATTATTATTATTATTATTATTTAACTCTGACTCTTTGTTGCATTTTCAGTGAAACGTGTAAGAGACGGTACCTCGGTGTCTTGTTCCTACGAGTTTCTGATTTATGTGTGACCTCCTTAAAGAGTTGGCAGAGGAAGGAAGTGGTTGAAGATAAAGATTTAAAACATGTGATGATTTGGGGACCATAAAGTGTGGGCTTCTTACTTTAGAGAGCAGTTTAAATTTTGTCTGTCATGATGAAACAGTTGCATGACATCTAAATTGCTCATGTCAAAATATATACAAATCTATCCATCTTCCATCCAATTGTTAGTTCATTTTTTTCCTCTTTTTATTTATTTATTTTTTAAAATAATTTTTATTCAACTTTTTCACATTTAAAAAACAACACATATAACAACAACACATATACCCTCTTTGCAGTGGTGTGACATCAACTCTTCCAAGTAAATCAATATATACATATTTACATTATTTTTTATTCCTACAGTTTAACCAATTGTACCATTTTCCCCAGACCATATAGTATTCCATGTCTTCTTCATCTTGCATTTTTTTTCTCTTTTTTAAATATGCCTAGTAATATCCAAGGCTGGTATTTTTAAACATATTATTAAAATATTCCAAATATTATATATATCTCAAAAAGAAACACTTAATCATTGCACTAGATTTGTGTATATTCAAGCAGACCATGTTTAAGACCCTTCTTTTTTTAAAAAAAATATTTATACGGGTTTAATTTTCCCCACATAATGGCCCTACCAACAGTACATTGCCTTCCTTCAGGCTAAGGATGACTGCAGTTTGTGGTTAAAAAAAGTCAGTAAGACTGTTGCAATGAGAATTTCATCTGGTTTTTATTGGCCATTGGGTGTGATACAGACATTAACGAAGGGCAGAGTTTCATATATTGATACAGAGCAGTAATAAAACTTAAATTGGAACAAAGAAAACAAAAAAAGAATGACAGAAAAAAACAGAAAAAGCCAAAGATATAATGAGAAAAGGAAACTGAAAAAATAAAACATAGAATCATAGGGCTAGCTGGAAGGGACTTTGGTGATCCTTATACCATCACTGTCACAATAGGCTTGGTGCAGTGACTCTGGGCAGCATACCATATAATAAAAGTAAAAAAACCCAAAGTGATTAAAGTTAGAAAATGTAGATATAAAGCTAATAGGAACCTCCATATTGATGAAGTACTTGGCTTATGCAGGGGAAATAGATAGCAATAATAGTTAAACTTATATACCATTTCATAATGCTTTACAGCTCTCACTAAGTAGTTTACGGAGTCAGCATTTTGCCTCCAACAATCTGGGTGTCAAGGAAGGAAGGAAGGAAGGAAGGAAGGAAGGAAGGAAGGAAGATTGGTTTACAGAGGCAGCCTCTTGCTCCCAACAATCTGGGTCCTCATTTTACCCACCTCGGAAGGAGGGAAGGCTGAGTCAACCTTGAGCCAGTCAGGATCGAACTTCTGGCAGTGGGCAGAGTCAGCCTGCAATACTGCATTCCAACCACTGGGCCACCATGGCTTATAATGATGGATTCTCTAGTCTAACTGAATATTTGTATGCTCAATTGGGGAACACATTTCTCCCAATGGTTTCTTCAGAATCCTCAAATCTAACAAAAAATTATCATTTTTTTAAAAAAATAGCCAGTTTCAGATGAGAATACAAGCATCTCAGGAGGTTTTGGTGCTGTCATATAAGAAGACAAGGGCAAGATTGGCCAAATCTTGTGATATTTGGCAGTTTCATGTGCTGTGAAACAAGAGACACGCCAAACTTGCAATCCAATGTCGGACAGAGTTGTGTGTACAAACAGTTAAGAGAAGGTCTTTGTTGAGTTGTCAAGATGGCCATTTCAGGTCATTCAACTGTTTCAGTTGTAAAACAAAATGTGAAGAAGGCAATAGAAGGAGAGACATAATGTTGGTTGGCCTTGCTCTGTTGACATTCACCCATCCTTGCCTTGAACCAGGAATGGTACGAAGTAGCTTAAAATAGGGGTCTCCAACCTTGGCAGCTTTAAGACTTGTGGACTTCAACTCCCAGAGTTCTGAGAGTTGAAGTCCACAAGTCTTAAAGTTACCAAGGTTGGAGACCTTTGGCTTAAAATGCAGTCAACAAAATTGAGAAATATTGATATTTTAGCTGCTTGAGGAATGAGGTAACTGTTGAGGAGATAAAAATTGGCATGGACAGTGTGATGGACATACAATGGAATAAATATGTCAAAGAGTGGCTTCCCATGTGCTGAATCTTGACACCATTCCTCCTCTCTCTTTTCCTTTCCATAAATGGTTCACATCCTCCCTCCTCCCTCTGAAGCAAAGAAGTCATAATGAAAAGGGATGTTATTCAAAAGGAAGCATGCAGAGTAGATCTGGTCTTGTCAATATTTCTAGTTCTTAGTCCTACGGAGCTGCAATCTTTAGCTTGGTGAAGATAATAACAAGTCTATTTTTGGAGTAAGAAAACATGCATTTGGAGAATTGTGGTGGCCAGGAAATGAAGATGGGAGCTACCCAAAGCCCTCTTCTTCCTCCTCTGAACATTGGTGAATAATCTGGGGACAGTCATCTGCATGGAATTTAAATTTAGACAGCACCAGGGATCTCAACCCCACGGGAATAAATTAGCTGACTGAGTGCAGCAGAAATATGTCATTGAATGGTGCTTAATTTTTCTTTGGAGATTACTGAAAGATTCTCAGGGTCAATGGAACAAAGAGATTGTTGCTTCTGAAAGGGGAGGAAATTCTTGCAGGACATTTCTGGAATTCTCCCACTTGTCAATCCCTTATTTCGTTGCAAGTTTGGTATTCATTTGGGTGTCCGATAAGGAGAAAAGAGTCATGACATTGACAAATGCAAGATGGCTGGCCAAAATCTTTGCAGAAATGTCCAATTTATTCCCCGCCTTCTGCTGTGATGTTATTTCAAGACTTACATTCTTGTCCTTAATGAACATTCCAGGAAAAAGCTCCCTGAACCCTTAAGTGTCAGAATTTCCCAGAAGCATTTGCTGCTTCAATGAGCTTCTCTAAACTTTGCTTTGATTCACCTAGAACAGGGGTCTTCAACCTTGACAGTTTTAAGACTGGTGGACTTCAACTCCCAGAATTCCTCCTCCAATCATGTTAGTTCAGGAATTCTGGGAGTTGAAGTCCACCAGCCTTAAACTTGCCAAGGTTGAAGACCTTGGAACTATTCATTCTATCTATCAGTCTGTCTATCTGTCTGTCTGTCTATCTATTCTATATTCTATCTATTCTATCTTTCTCTCTCCCCCCTCTATCTATCTATCTATCTATCTATCTATCTATCTATCTATCTATCTATCTATCTATCTATCTATTTTACCTCTCTTATCTATCTATTCTAGGGCTCTTCAAACTTGACAGTTTTAAGACTTGTGGACTTCAACTCCCAGAATTCCTCCTCCAATCATGTTAGCTCAGGAATTCTGGGAGTTGGGAACTCCACCAGTCTTAAACTTGCCAAGTTTGGAGACCTTGATCTATTCTATCTCTCTCTCTCTCTCTCTCTCTCTCTATCTATCTCTATCCATCTATCTATCTATCTATCTATCTATCCTATATTCTATCTATCTATCTATCTATCTATCTATCTATCTATCTATCTATCTATCTATCTATCTATCTATCTATCTATCTATCCTATATTCTATCTATCTATCTATCTATCTATCTATCTATCTATCTATCTATCTATCTATCTATCTATCTATCTATCTATTTATTCTATCTTTCTCTCTCTCCCCCACTATCTATCTATCTCTTTCTTTCTATTCTATCTATTCTACCTCTCTTTATTTATTCCAGGGTTCTTCAAACTTGACAGCTTTAAGACTTGTGGACTTCCACTCCCAGAATTCCTCCTCCAGTCATGTTAGCTCAGGAATTCTGGGAGTGGAAGTCCACAAGTCTTAAAGTTGCCAAGGTTGGAGACCTCTGACCTGGATGGTTGAGAATCTCCATGGACCTTCACCCATCTTGCCATGGCTGAGAAGCACCGCTAACTAGACCTTCTGTGCAATGAACACCCTGAAATCCTACCCTCGGAGAAATTAAGCACATGCTCTCCTGCGTCTCTGCTGGCTGAAGCGAACGAGCGTGCGAGAACTTCGCGCGTCAGTCCTTTTCCCAAGCCAGCTTTGCAGACCAAATTGCTCAAGAAGGTGCTGAAAGCCGCTTATCTCAGGAGTGCATGGAACAACCGCTCTCCCGTCCCATCGGCAGGCTGTGGGTGCAAGGAGGCCGGCCTTATCTGCAGCAGAGTGCTCTGGATTAGCTCTCCAAGTAATGCCACCACCCCCCGCCCCCCTGGGGACATCAAACCGAAGAACCGGTTTCTGTCAAACACCTCCAAACATTCCCTGGGCAAACGTGACAGTCACCAATGTTTCCATTTTGAAAAACGGTACCTGTTCCCTCTTGGGAAGTCAAGTAGGGCAGTGGAAAATATTTAGCTGCTTTGTTTCATAGTAAATGTTCTTCCTCGATGGGCAGAGGGAGCAAAGCTGTCATGCAGGGTGCACTTCAAGGCGCCTAGAGCAGAGGTCGCCCACCTTTCGGATCTCAGGGACCACCAAACTCATCATTTTAAGTCCTGTGGACCAGAGACCCTGGGAAAATCCCCCAAAAAGTCTGCAGGAAAATTCCCCACCCTGTTTTCCTACTGATCGATCGTTCTTTATTTGGGATCGCAGGATACCATCTCCAGCTCTATTCTTAGGGGTAAGAGAGAGAGACTTTTGGCTTCATGCAAGGAAAGCAGCAGAAGCAGCAGAAGCTTTTCTCTCTCCCCCAAACTCCGCCAGAAATGAGTCTTGGTGAGACTTGTCACACCAGCGCAGCCTCTTGGAGCAGGAGGCCTTGCAGGGTCCCAAAGACTCATTTCTGGCGGAGTTTGGGGGAGAGAAAGAAAGACTTATGCTGCTTTCCATGCGTGCAGCCAAAAGCAGAAGAAGAAAGAAGCAGAAAGAAGCAGCCCAGTGGCCAGGCCAGGCACGTGGGGTGAGTGGGTCAAGTTCCCCCCCTCTGCCTGTTCCCCACTCCCCTCACTACCTCATGTTGTTCGCAATGCAAGCGATGCAAGCCTTGTGTTCCCTCGGGCCATGTGGGCGGCGCAGCCTTGTGTTCCCATGCAACCTGGATTAATTGCTTTGCGGGGGACATTTCTCTGAGGACCACCAACATTTCCTCTATGGACTCATTGAAGACCACTGGCATAGAGGAATGGGGACTACAAAACCCCCTGTCCTATTGTTCAGTATCGTGTGCCACAATTGAACTTGTAGAAGAGGATATTCGTAGCTCAGGCTTGTACTATGGGGGTCTTTTGTGCTCTCTGAGCTTGGTGGCAGATGTTCCATTGTGTCATGACTTTAGCACTGATGATGCTGTTACCTAGTTTGGTAAGGAAATGTCTGCAAGAAAACCACCAAGCTCAGAGAGCGCCACGGAAGCTGCAATTGAACCTAAGTGAAATAAGGAGCAAATTCCTGATGGTGAGAACAGTTGCTCAGTTGCAATGGGATAATTGTCTGCCCCCAAGGCAAGAAGACATTAAGAATAATGCAATTTGTAACATAACTCTAGCTGGGTTGCTTGTTCTCTAGAGGAGGGGTCTCCAACCTTGGCAACTTTGAGACTTGTGGACTTCAACTCCTGGAGTTCCTCACCTAGCAGATCAGGGTCTACAATCTTAGCAACTTTAAGACTTGTGGACTTCAACTCCTGGAGTTCCTCACCTAGCAGATCAGGGTCTACAATCTTAGCAACTTTGAGACTTGTGGACTTCAACTCCTGGAGTTCCTCACCTAGCAGATCAGGGTCTACAATCTTAGCAACTTTGAGACTTGTGGACTTCAACTCCCAGAGTTCAACTCTGGGAATTGAAGTCCACAAATCTTAAAGTTGCCAAGGTTGGAGACCCTTGGTTTAGGGGGCAACCCAGCGAGGAAGAATTACCTGGTCCTCACCTTATCCTTTTCCAGGGACTTTGAAGCTTTGCTGGCTGAGGAGCTCTGGGAGTTGAAGTCCACCAGTCTTCAAGTTGCCAGGGTTGGAGACCCCTGCTCTAGAATGGTTGGAGATCCCTGTTCTAGATGTTTCACTCTGATCCATTCTATTGGCTTCTAATGAGTCATTATTAAAATCATTGCAGTTATTACAATAATAGCACAACTGCTAAGTGAATCTGGCTTTGCTTGTCAGAAGGTCTCAAAAGGGGATCCTAAGATTCTGGGACTATGCAACCGTCATAAATATGAGCCAGCGGCCAAGCATCTGAATTTTAACCAGGTGACCATGGCATGGCGATGCTGCAATTGTCATATGAAAAAAGGCCATAAATTACTTTTTCAGTGCCGTTATAATTTCAAATGCCCACTGAATGAATTGTTGTTAATTGAAGATTATCTGTATTTTTATTTTTCTTCTAAATCTGAGCCCATGCTGCACAGAAAAGAGTTGTGGAAAGCTGAAGCAATAGCTTATTTCTTCTCAGCCACAAAAGAATTCAGTTCCTGGGCCACTATTAGAATCCTTTGCCATCTAGTGGTGTGCTGTGCTATGGCCTCCATCCAAATATGTCCTCTGATCAGATTTGTCAGGGAATTGTGCAGCCGGTGTCCAAATGGAGTCAGAGACATTGACATAAATTTGCAGCTTTATGTAAAATATATTTACAGGAGACAAACAGGAGCATCGTCAGGTAAATCAACACAACAGGAACAGAGGTAAATCACAAACCACACACACAGCACACAGGAAAAAGTTGGGAAACAAGGAAACTCCCTCTTTACTCTTACAGCAACCAATTACAGCTCAGATTGGTTATAACTGTGTGCCATTACTCGTTGTCCAACCCTTCACAGCTCCAGCTATTATCAAATATCTTATCACCCCTCACTGGCATGGTGTGCTATGGTCTCCATCCAAACATGTCCTCTGATCAGATTTAATTTCACCAAGAGGCCTTTAACTGTGTGATCTCCTATCTGACCAAATAGCCATCCCTTGTTTGTCCTAATCGTCATTTTGTAGTAGATGCTTACTGCACACTTCCCAAGGTGATGTCAGGTGTTTTGGGCCATCATGACTACACAATATGCTTCCCTGAGATTTTTCAGGGATAATTGATATTTAGCCTTCACCAGTCCACCTAGAACCAGTCAGAGCTCCGCTAGTCTCCCTTCCTGATGGGCAGCTGTGCCTTTAGCATCACGATTTATATTCTATCATGGGCACAGCTGGATGGAAGGCCATCTAGCAAGGCTTTGGATTTTGCCAACATCCAAAGATCTGCAAGGAATGGACTTAGAAAGCCAAACAGTTTGGGTTTCATGTTTTTTTGTGATAGTCCTGAAATGTAGGGCAGTGTTATAATCACCAAGCCATCAATGGATTTTGAACTGAGGACTTGGTCGTTTAGGACTCTCCTGCATGATAGTGAAACTGATAACTGAATTTCATACATCTCTTCCCTAATATAAACTCTTTATAGCACTTCAGTCATGAAGAAGGTTTAAAAACATGACAGCTATGGGGTTACCAGCTCCTTATTCCCACACAGCTGAAATAGAGTAGGGATTGCTAACTTTTGGCCATTTAGGAAAACTTTATTCAAGAAGAAAAAAGTGATCTACTGCCCAAATGAAAGCTACATGTTTCCCATATCTCTGAAAGGGATGATTGGCCACCAGGGAAGGTGAGTGGCCAGGAGAAGGACTGGACGTTTTCTTTCCTCCCAGGCTTAGCTCTTGATAGCCATCGCCGATGGGCTCCTGGCCTTCTGCAGTGACATCATGTTTCATCCTCAGGTTCTACTCTGAACAGTCTCCCTGCATCTCAGAATGTGCAGGGTTACCGTAGGGACAGGAGTAAACACTTTTAAATGATTCCACTTTTACTGACCGCTCTTTACCGGACGCTGACTCGATAGGAGGTAGTATTGCCAGTACTGCTTGCGATTTTTGAAAGCCATCAATTCTTACACCATGGCAGGTAGGAATTGGGCCATCTCGCCCATTGAAGGGATCCCTAGTTTCCCCAAAAGACTGAGTCAGAGGGAAAGGATTAAGAGGCAGAGCTGGGGAGAGGAAAAGATTTAGGGATGGGCTGTAAAAGAAAAGACAAGGGAATCCATGAAAGAAAGAAAGTCAGAAGAAAACCAATGGGATGAGCCATATCTAAAGCCAATTTTGGGAAATTCTCGACTCCTTTTCATTGGAGGTACTTTTATGGAGCAACTTCTTATGCAGTGACCAAACTACATGATACCCTTAAGTTGTAAAAATAAGGAAAAGCTCCTTTCCTACCAACCAACTTTCCCCCCCTTTCATTTTGGGCATGTGAGCTGGGGAGAAGGACTTTGTGCCTGGGGGAGTAAACAGGGGTTTAGCCTCTCCCTGGACATTTCATGATGAGGACCTAGTTACAATGAAGTATTTGTTTATTTAAATACTTTCATCCAGAGATTTATTTATTTATTTATTTTAGGTTTTATATACCGCCCTGTGCAACCAAATGCTAAAGGTTTAACACGAAAGAGGGGCAAAATGTTTTAAACCTTCTTTCTTGTGTCTCTTACAGATGTTGACAACTTGTGTGTTCTGCTGGCTGGGTGGCAGCCATACTCTTTTAGGCAGCCCGAAGGTAAGAATAACCCTAAATCGGAGGTCTCCACACTTGGCAACTTTAAGACTTTGGATTTCAACTCCCAGAATTCTGGGAGTTGAAGTCCACCAATCTTAAAGTTGCCAAGTTTGGGGACCCCTGCCCTAGATCAAGATATTAATAGGGCTGTTCCAGAGACAAATGACGAATGGACTTGTTTCCTCTTGTGTCTTACAGAGGACTTAAACGAACTGTCCACCCAGCTGGCAGGATGGCACCCCTTTAATGAGGGAGAGGATCGCCCACCTTCCCTCTATGAAAGTGAGTGTTTTCCAGCAATCCTAACATGGTAACATGATATATTAGGTGTGACTAATCATGGCCTTGTTTCTTTCGTCTTTCAGATAACATGAATGAATTGTGCTACTGGCTAGCTGAGTGGCAACCGTTTCATCTCGGACAGGGCCAAACACCAGATGTCCAAGGTAAGAGTTTTGTTCCATTGTGAGCCTTTGATTTCCCTATTTTATTTTATTTTTTTTGCAGCTGTATCAACTCTATCTGGGTAGCTGGGGTGGATGGGGAGTGGGGGCAGGAAATAAGACAGCCGTGCCATGGTTATCTATTAAACATGGTAGGGCTGATGCAGAGATGCACGAATAAGGATCTTCTTCTGCATGTATGTCTTACAGATGACCTCACTTACTTATGCCACCAGCTGGCCCAGTGGCATCCGTTTGGAAACTGACCAGCCAACAGCAAGATGAGTGTTTCCAGGCCAAAATAACCATGAATGCAGCCTTCCAGGTTGGTTTCCAGGTACTTCGAAAGAGAAGCTGGAGAACCACTCACCCATGGTCAGTCTGGCAGATGAGTCTAGACTGACTGCGCACACTTGACCACCTGCTGACCAAGATGGGCTGCTACCCAGCAGGTGACTTCAAGGAAGGGTGGAAAGGAAAGATACCCTCCTGCTTCCCTTCAATTGTAAACAAAGGGGCAAAAAAAATAGCACTCCCAGACCCTGAAGCAAGTGAGTCAGTAGAAAAAGGGCCGTAGCTGAGAATTGCCTTTTTATTTTTTATTATTATTATTTATTTGTTTATTCATTTTGTCAAATACTTACAATATAATAGAAATAAGAATAAACATAAGTTTAAATACATGAAGTAGGAACGTATAAATGGGGACAATAGGAGCAGGATGGTAGGCGCGATGGTGGACTTATGCACAACCCTTGCAGACCTCTTAGGAATGGGGGGGAGGTCAATAGTGGTTAGTTTGAGGTTAAAGGAGTTTGGGGGTTAGAGGATGTAACAACAGAGTCAGGGAGTTCATTCCAGGCATTGACCACTCTGTGGCTGAAATCGTACTTCCTGCAATCGAGTTTGGAGTGGTTTACATTTAGTTTATATCTGTTGTGTGCTCTCCTGTTGTTGTTGTTAAAGCTGAAATATTCATTAACTGGTAAGATGTCGTAACACATGATTTTATTTATGACTTTTGACCCCCAGGTCTCTCTGTCGGCTCCTGCTCTGTGGCCAGAGGGGGATTACCCTGGGGGAAATCCTGGATCCCGTGACGCTTTCAAGGCACCCAATTTCCATGGGTCTGCAGATACATGAGGCAGGACAACTGGGCTCAGAACTTCAAAAAATCCTATTGAAGCCAAATGGATACTAAATACAAGCATCGGAAGCCTATTTTTACTGAACTCAGTCTCGGAGTGGAGATATAAATCCCATCTTCAGGAATTTAGAACTTTTGATAGACTTTTGAGTTGTATTTTTATTTGAACAGTGCCTTTACTTTGCATAAGATAACTATTCCAAAAAAACTGGATTTAAGAACTTGTGCATTGAATTAGTGTTTAAAGTATCTATTACAGATATATAACAAATATATAAATTATTTCTTTTGGTTTGTACATAGTTTTGATGGTTGGGTGGGTTACCTATTATTTAAACAATACTGTAATATTTAATTCAAAATATATTTTCATGAGTTACAATATGAAGATAACATGGCTTGTTCAGAACAGTGAAACAATGAAAGTTTGAAAAGAAACTATTTGCATTTTACAAGGTAAAGGTGTAAAATTGTCTTTCCTGCAGTGTCTAGAAATTCTTAATTGTTTGTTTTGTTTTGGGGTGGGTTCATTAAAAACAATTGCTAATCCTGGTTTCTCTTATGTGCAGTTTTGTAACTCAACAAGGACTCGCCTATTTTGTTTTTCTGATAAGATACATTATTAAGTATATTAGGTGTGATCTTGGGCTGGGACAATAACATTACACAGCTTGGTGTTGAGGATAAAATTCAAGTTAATTCAATTCAATTCCAAAAGGGGGAAGTGTGTCCTTGTGCTGCAGAAACATTCCTGCCAAAATGTGTGCACTGCTTGCTGAAGGATGTTAGCAGAGTTACTAGAATATGTTCAGTGACAAATCTACAGATTTTAGCCTAGTCAGGAAAGCTTTCCACCCAGTGCTCCCAAGGAGATAAATATTGGTTTTAATAAAGAGAAAAGTGCTCCTTACTTCCCTTTCAATTTTTCTGGGGCAGATGTGCTAGGGAGCATAGCTTTGTGCCTGGGGGATTAACAGCAATAGACCTTAGACTATTATCCAGTTTCATAGTGCTTTAAAGCCCTTTCTAAGTAGTTTATAGAGTCAGCCTCTTGCCCCCAGCAATCTGGGTCCTCATTTTATCCACCTCGGAAGGACGGAAGGCTGAGTCCACCTTGAGCCAGTCAGGATCAAACTTCTGGCAGTGGGCAGAAATAGCCTGCAATCCTGCATTCTAGACACTGCAGGAAAGACAATTTTACACCTTTACCTTGCAAATGAATAGGTAACAGTAACACCAAAGACCAGGTATGTCTCCAATAAGCAAGCCCTTGAAAAAGAACAAGAAAAAAAACCCCAAGAACTAAAACTAGGTATTGTCTTCAAATATTTTGCTAGAGGAAAGATGCCAAGCTCCTGGTTCTTTTCTACGATATCCATTTGCTCCTTTCTGTCTTCTTCTTTCTGATAAGTCCTGAAAAAACAACAACAACTGGCTAAAGGTCAGTTCACGGGTCCTTTTGGGCAACTGTCTTGAAGAAACATTGGATTTCCATCTGCAAGGAAGGCATTAAAAGAAGCAAAGTGCCTTCACTTAACATACGAATGGGTGTCATCCTGGCCTTTTTAAAACCAACACCAATTCAGCAAAACTCCCCAGGTGTCACCAAAGGGAGCACTGAAGAAAGAAAGAAAGAAAGAAAGAAAGAAAGAAAGAAAGAAAGAAAGAAAGAAAGAGAGAGAGAGAGAGAGAGAGAGAGAGAGAGAGAGAAAGAAAGAAAGAAAGAAAGAGAGAGAGAGAGAGAGAGAGAGAAAGAAAGAAAGAAAGAAAGAAAGAAAGAAAGAAAGAAAGAAAGAAAGAAAGAAAGAAAGAAAGAAAGAAAGAAAGAAAGAAAGAAAGAAAGAAAGAAAGAAAGAAAGAAAGCTCTATAAAGGGATAACAGCACTTTATGATTTTTCCAGATGAAAGAAAAAAAAAGTATCTCTAGCCATGTTGAACATTTGCAAAGTACTTACAAATCTTTTTCTTTTGCTCTGAATAGTATGACAGTTTCTCTCTCTCTCTTTTAAAATAAAGCAGTGTTTTACAAACACTTCAAACTTGGCCAAGAAGGAAGTTGAAAAACTTTCGTCTTCATCTCCCCAGTTAAACTACAGTACATTGGATCTGACCTGAGCTATTGGCCAAGATTAAAATTGATCTTTGTTGGTTCTTATCATGAGAGACACTCCCTAAATCCAAAGTGTGTGCTGAGTTTCATTATTAGGCTAAAGGGAGGGGTGGGGAGATAAATGAAATATAATAATCAGGTACAAAGTATTTTTTATTTTTTTATTTTATTTAGTTTGTCAATAGCTTACAAGATAATAGGTATAAGTAAAAACATAGTTATGGATGCATATAAGAAAAATAAAAAAGAAACAATAGGACAGGGACGGTAGGCACGTTGGTGCGCTTATGCACGCCCCCTACAGACCTCTTAGGAAAGGGGTGAGGTCAATAGTGTGAGTTGTAAAAAGATCGAAAGTTAAAATAATTAACCCAAATCAACAAAGTAAAGTTTATTTCGCAGTTGCAAAAGCGGGCTTGCTCCTATTCTGGCAGAGACCAAAATGGAGAAGCCCCGAGCATGGCTTCGTTCTGCTTTTTATATTCAAAACTGCCGCCCCCTCTTACGAGGGCTTGGCTCACAATCTAGCTAATTCCCTAGACCAATTACTGACTAATACATAGTATTACTACCTAATACGTATGATTACATTGTTTCTAAGGCATACGTGACAAAACTCATGTGCATCCAATACATTGTTATTCCTTCATTTGAATTTGAAAAACAAGTCTGCCTTTGTTACCACTCACAATAGTAGACAGTCTAAGGTTGAAGATTTTGGGGTTGGGGGAAGAAACCACAGAGTCAGATCAAGTATTCCAGACATTGACCACTCTGTTGCTGAAGTCGTATTTCCTGCAATCAAGTTTGCTGCGATTAACTTTGAGTTTGTATCTATTGTTTGCTCTTGTGTTATTATGGTTGAAGCTGAAGTATTCATTGACAGGTAGGACATTGCAATGTATGATTTTATATTCTATACTTAGATTGGACCGAAGGCGGCGTAGTTCTAGGTTTTCTAGGTCTAGAATTTTAAGTCTGGTGGCATAAGGTATTCTGCAACGAGTAGAGGAGTGGAGAACTCTTCTTGTGAAATATTTCTGAACTTTCTCAACTGTGTTAATATCAGATACATAATGCGGGTTCCAGACTGATGAGCTGTATTCAAGTATTGGTCTAGCAAATGTTTTGTATGCTCTAGTTAGTAGTGTGATATTACCAGAGAAAAAGCTACGTAGGATTAGGTTAACAACTCTTAATGCCTTTTTGACTATGTAATTACAGTGGACTCTAGCAATATCTATCAATATCTATCAATATTCGATTGAAATATCTTCAATCAAAGTCCATACCCAGGCAAATGTAAGTATGGATCAACATGGTTCAAGGCTAATAATTTTCTTTTTCTCTCAATAGTAATAATAACAGAAGAACAGAATTGGAAGGGGCCTTGGAGGTCTTCTAGTCCAACCCATTGCCTTAAGCAGGAGACCCTATCCCATTCCAGACAAGTGGCTCTCCAGTCTCTTCTTAAAAGCCTCCAGTGATGGAGTACCCACAACTTCTGGAGACAAGTCCTTGGTTAATTCTTCTCACTGTCAGGAAATTTCTCCTTAGTTCCAGGTTGCTTCTCTCATTGATTTGTTTCCACCTGTTGCTTCTTATCATTCTATTCGGGGGCTTTGGAGCATAGCTTGACTCCTTCTTCTTTGGGGCAGCCCCTGAGATATCGGAAGACTGCTATCATGCTACCCTTAGTCCTTCTTTTCATTAATTAGACGTACCCAATCCCAGCAACCATTTTTTAAATTTTTTTAAAAAACCATATGTTTTAGCCTTCATCAATCATACATTTTCCTTATTTGTGGCTTAGTGTGGTGTGATGTAAACCTATCTGTTATGGTTTGTCATTTGTAAACCATCATTTGTGGCTTAGCACATTGTGAGAACTTTGTTACAAGGTTTAGTCACTAGTTTGTGATCAAGGCTTCATGTACATTAGATACGTATTAATATGTTGTTTTCTTTTATATCCAAAGGAAGAATTTTTAAATATATATAATACAAGTAACCAAGGACGCTCCAAAATTCCTCTTTATTAGACGTTTATAGGTTGGGTTGTAAGACCAAATTTAAGGAAAGCACAAAAGATGCTTGAACACCTAAGTATATCTTCAGGGGTGGAAGAACCTTGGCTGTTGGCTTGAAACTGTTGCAGGGCATCTTCAGAGACTCCAAGGCTACTAGATGTTGATCTTTTCACAAATGGAAATATTTAAAATATTTAAGATGCCAGCCTTCATGCAACCACTGCCATGTACTGCACCTAGATGGGAAACAAGAAAGAGAAATCAACAGGGAAGAATAGAATAAAATACTTTATTGGCCAAGTGTGATTGGACACTCAAGGAATTTGTCTCTGGTGCAAATACTTTCAGTGTACATAAAAGAAAAGAGACATTCGTCAAAGGTCAAGAATCATCAGGTATAATACTTAATGATAGTCATAGGGTACAATAAGCAATCAAGTCATACTAGGAAACAGTCAAATAGGATATTGGAATATAGAATAGAATAGAATAGAATAGAATAGAATAGAATAGAATAGAATAATAATTGGAATAGGAATAGAATAGAATTCTTTATTGGCCAAGTGTGATTGGACACTCAAGGAATTTGTCTTGGTGTAAATACTCAGTATACATAAAGAAAAGATACATACATTAAGAATCAAGAATCATAATGTACAACACTTAATGAGAGTCATAGGGTACAATCAACTATGATCGAATCAATATGGGGAGAGATGGAGAGAGGGAGGGAGAGAGATGGATGTTGCCTCTTTCTGTGCATTTATATTTGATACAGGTATAGGAACTCTAGTTCAGCAACTATGGGAAGTGGAAACAACTCTGCTCTTTAGAAAATGCCCTTTTATCTTTTTGCAGGACCATCCAGTGTGTCCACTACCGTCTAGAGTTATATAATTTGCTAGATTCGTTGACATAATTTTGCTGAGCTGAAGGACCTCTCTCCAAACTAAAACAGAATGCTTCCTTAAGAATAAGGCAGAGATGAGTAAAGGACAATTTTACATGAATATAAACAGCATTTAATTCAAAAGGTCTTGCTCCCAGAACAGTGAGCACAGCATTAAAGGCTTACAGTGACTTTAAAATACTTTAAAACGTTGTGCTCTAATGATTCTTAAAATTGATCCTGGCGGTCACGGATGTTTTTATTTTCGAAGTAGGATACCAGGTGTCTTTACATGGCAGAATTGAGTGGAACTTAATTTGCCTTTTTAACCGTACCTTCAAGTTCATAGAATTGCCCAGTTAAAAAGGAAGCCATGCTTGGCTTTCTCCTGAGATACTTACTTTTAAGTCTTTCAACTTTATAAACAGGTATGTGCCTGCAGAGCTGCTCGATGGGTTTTCCAAAAATAAGCCACTCCTTGATTTCTCCAAAGAAAGAATTTCCAGGTTCGTATTTCACCCACAGGTTTTTTCCTGACAACATTCGACGCATCATCTGAAACAAGACGTGGATAGAAAAACAAGGTTCAAAGGGCAGCTGACAAATTAGGCTCTTGTAGTGAATATTAGGAACTGGGCTTCCAACTGTGACTCTTGCCCCATATCTGGGGATGGCATAATTTTTCAATATTGTGACCTCAACACAACTGGGAAGTACCTTACCGGAGAAGGTTGGCTTCTGCCATATAATGTGTTAAGCCTTCTTTTTTTTCCCCAAAAGTTATTTTTATTTTTTACACATTTCTTCATGTGAGCAACGTGATTCCAGATTATAATATTTATACATAGTCATGCTTATACTTTCAACTTTCTTAATTAATATCAGTTCAAATTATTATCCATTCAACTAATCTTTAGATAAATTTCCCTTTCATATTTCAATTCATTAATTCAATATCAAAATCATTTCATTCTCACAAATATTTTCAATTCTTTATCCCCTATTATTTCCATTTTCAGCTTACCACCTACTTTATGTTACCTTATGTATTCTTAACATCTATGACTTTCTCAAGACCAATATATAATTAGACAGTCAATGAAAGAAAAAATGAGTAAAAGTAATGTAAGATTAATACATTTAGGATCCACATGGTATATTCCCCCCATCTACAGTATATCTTATATCTATTCCAGAGATATTCATATAATCATTTTATATTTTTTCTTTGTTTCCAAAATTTACTTATATAATTTTAATAAATTTTCATTTCCCCGCTTTTGATTATAATATAATTCATTCATTATAAACATTTTACATCTCAACTTCAAATCTCCACAGTCTACATTTCTAATAAAAAATACAAAGATACATTCCCATTTGGTGTCCCCTTTTTGTGCTATGTCTAACCCTTATCTCTAAATCTTTCAGCCTTGCCATTTCTCTTAGTTTTAGCCAGCTTTCCCTTTACTAAGTTTTCCTGGCCTTTCCTCTTTATCCCTCTTTTTTCCTCTAATATTACATTTATTTCCATCTGCCAGTCCCCCATCTTTCCTTCCCCCCTTTCCTTTTCTCTTCTTTGAAATTTCTTCTTGTACAGCTTCTTCTTCTTTTGCTTACTCTTAGGAGCTTTTTCTCTTTTATTTATTATATCTTTCATCATTGTCTTAGTTTTAGTTCCTTTTTTGTCTTTTGGCAATGTCTCTGCATCTTCATGTCCATTTTGGCTGTTTTCCTCTTCCTTTGGCTCCTCCTCTCTAGAATTCCTTTGTTCTGCTATAAATTGCATTACTTTTTCTGCCAGTGTGCCCAATAGTCTGCCATTTCTTTCACTGTTTGCAGTTCCAACTTAAATTCTTTGCTTGCTTCTTCCATTTTTAATCAATTGTTTTATTCTTTATTTTATTGAAGTTAATTGTAATCCTTGCCAAGAGACTCTGTTTATATCTCTTTGCCTTATTGTTCCTTCTGTTTCCTTTGCACAGTCAACCCCGAACAGTCCAAGATATTGCCTTCCTTTGTCCTCGTGCTGCAATCTCTCCCTTTTTCTTTTAAGCTTACGGGGTTCTTGTTATGTTAAAGTCTTTTATTTCACGTCTTTTCACATTCACACATTTAACAGACTAGTAAGTTTCCATTAAGTTATCCAGGAAAAAAAATGCCTTGTACCATTAGGTGGCGCTCTATAGCACTTCCACTTTTCAAAGTTCTTCCTCCTGCCTAATTAATGCCAGGTTGTGTATATTAGTCCCAATTCCGTCCTTAATTTCATTATAGCTGTTTTGTAGTCCAGATTTCTATTTACCTTATATTGTCCTCTTGTTTTCTATTCACTGCTGTTGTACTCTCAAGTGAGGAATTTTTCTTTCTGCTTTCCGGGGTTATTAAAATAAAAGGTTCAGCTTCTGTTGTCTGGATACACGCTGCTCACCATTTCATCTCTCTAGCACATACTTAGGTCCTGATAGCTTCCCGTCTTGAGGGCAGTCATTAAACCTGCTGCTTCTCCCTGTCTTCCAGAGGAGTATACCAAGCCAAGGAGGGGAGAGGCAGCTCCCCTCAACCCAGCTGGCAGTCTCCCCCTGTGCTAAGCCTTCTTCAAGTGCTTTAAATCTCTTTAGGTCTTGGAGTAAACACTTTCAAAATCTTGGAACTGGTAAAATAAATTTACCAACATCCTCTTTGTTGGGTTGTGTCTCTTCCAATAATGGGGAACGATTCTTCTGGTGTTTCTTGCAGCTGGATTGAGTTGCCACTTATGTGACCACCAGCTTCTCCTTCTGCTTCTTGACTGCTTATGCTTACTCTCCCTTGCATTCCTTTTCCAGCCTCCCACAATCTCTCGCTGCAAAAACCACACAACACACAACTGGATGATCTGGGCTGTTCTGAAGGTCTTTGTATGTGCCCAAAAAACGAGAGAGCCAAGAACGTGCCCGTGGTGGAACAGATAGACAGGAAATTGAAGTTGGCCCCTGCGGACTGCATGGCTAAAGCTCTCCAACTTAACAATAGCATTTGGGCTTCTACCATTATCATAGTCCCCATCATTGGAACAAAACTGTAGGGATTACACTGGACAGAGAATCAGATGAGAGAAAATTGGGCTGAGCTGGGCTGCCTACTAGCTCCCTTTCTCTGTCTCGATTGTCCATTCTCTCTTCCTTCCCATTCCCAGCCTTCCACAATCTCTCCCAGTAAGAAAGCTGACATTTACCTGTAACTCATAAGCCAATCGCCCAATTTCTTCAATTTTGGGAAAGTAGTATGGTTCCATCTTCATCACGAAGCAAGCAAGTCGGGAAAAACTCCGCATAGCAACGTATCCCTGTTATGCCAGAGGGAAATGAATAACAGATAAGTTCCATTAATATAATAGTTGGAAATTAAAATTTAAAATGGGCAAAATCAACATGGAGGGATGCTGCCTATCGATTTTCCAGCTTGGGTCCCTCCACACAGGTCATGCCTGCATATCCCAGAATTCTCACCCTCCAGGCCCACTGCTTGTTCCAAACAGGAATTTGGGGACTTGCAGTCCCAATACTTCTCAAGGGTCTGAGCTTGAGGAAGGATGATGAGTGAAAATGAATGGATGTCTTTTGTTAAAAGTGGAACTACATGTTGTGGCCCACCCAGTGGCCAGCGGAGCTGGTGGTAAGCTCAGACAATGAGAAGGTTGCAGAGGAACATGGGCCAGTCCTGATGAGTGCTCTGCATCGGAGGCAGAGATGGGTCCAGATCTTTCCGACAGTTATCAGCTGCCTTCGGAGTCGGAGATCAGTGGGGCAGAAGAACAGCTGGAGCCTGTTCCCAGTGTGTGCATGCACAGAGCTGCCTGAGGAAGGGAACAGCTAAGGAACAAGGGTTGACTCGGGAGTAAGAGCACAGGTGGACGGTGAATGACCTCTCCCAGAGGGAATAAAGAGGAGCGAAAGGGGAGTGGGGTTTGCAGGAGACAATAACTTCAATTCATTAGGATGAAGATCTGTTCCTGACTTCTTGCCAAGTAATTGCTGCTACAGCGTGGCATTTGGAAAATACCAGCCTGGCAACTCTCCCAGCCTGATAAAGGTCTGTAATTGTGAAACCTCATGAAAGACTGTTTGCTGGGACCTTTGCTGGAGGGGAATTCCCTTTAACCTAAATAAAAGGGGTTTTATCGGGACGAGAAGTCGGCTTCATGATCTTGGGAAGGTCTAAGTCAGAACACTACATAGAAGAACAACCCCAGCTCAGTATGGCCATATTCTTGCACTGGCAAGGTGAGTGTGCAAAGGATTCACACTTACATGCTTATAGTCAAAAATGGTTTCAGAAGAGCAAGTTCCCTCCTGGACGTGGATGATGGCTATTTTCTTCTCGTTGTCTATGGTGATTGTCTGCTGGATGTAACCACCATTCAAGCTAGGGATGCTGTAAACCTGAACAACAGAGAGTTTATTTTTCATCTGAATTGAAATGCAGAATCCGAGAGACTTGTGGCTCTGGGTTTAGATAAGGTGGGATTGACCGATGGCCATTGATCAAAATATCAAACCATAAGCCAAACAACCAAACATATACTAAATAAAACCAAGGCATTAATGGGTAAAGTACACAGCTATTTAGTTTATGTGATGGGCAATAAATCTTTATTCCCCAAGTTTCAGGACTTTTTTGGAAACTTTAACAGATTTTCTGCTGCTAAGCAGAATGTTTTATCTTCAATAGAATGAAAAGAGTAATTAATTATTCATTCATTCATTCATTCATTCATTCATTCATTCATTCATTCATTCATTCATTCATGTATTTGATTTATTTATTACTGGTATTCCTGTGCTGCTTTGCCTGAAAACAGCTGTGAGAGACATAGAATCCAGAAGGAATGGTAATATTCATTAAAAAATATCATACAATGCACCACTCTTAAAAGGTAAATTTATTATTAGTTCATGTTCACCTCCAGTCTTTGGGACTGGATGTCTTCAAGGGCTGCAGGCATATGCGAAGAGAAATGTTCGGGCCATTTTTTTCCTTTTTTTAAAAGACCCCTTCACAAATCAGTACATTAAATCTGCAAGCTAAATGCATGTATTTTGAGCCTAGCATTCTCCTCAAAATGCTGCTGGTGATTCACCATCAATTTTCAGATCTTGGTCTAGGTGTACTGCTCCAAAGAAACGGAGCTAAGTTGCATACCCATCCCTGTTTTAAAGCGTCAGAGTTTGGGGCATGTGCTGAATATCTGCATGATTTTACAGGAGAGGGGAAAAAACGACCTTGTTGCACCTTTGAATTTTTTGGGTTCGTAATAAAGCAGAGATGATTACCTGGATGGAAGCAGAGGCTGCATTCCAGAAGAATCCCAGCAAAATTAATATTGGTCCCTGGAGAAGAAAGAAATAAGAGGGACATCAAAGGTCAGAAGGAGAATGAATGAATGATAGTCCGTGTCCATGCAGGAATGGCTGAAGAATTTAACTTCAAGCTAGCCTGATTTGCAATCTTTCGCAGAACTCAAGTTACTTTGGGAGACCATGCTTTCCCAACATTGGCTACCAGTGCATACGGGGCACACACTTCTCCTTCTTTTGATCCATATTGCTGATGTCTCCTGGCTCTGTGGCTTTCTACACATGAACTGGCTGGAGATGGCAAGGACTGAATGTGGAACCTTTTGCCTGTAAGCAGGTGAGAGCCATCCTGGGCTCTGAATCAAAACATGTCCCACAATCCATTTTGAGGGAATCCATGGCACAATGGATTCCCTCAAAACAGCATATCTATCATGGCCGGATACTTTCCTATACAAGTGTCGATGCAAAGCATAAGAATGGGACTTCAGCAAAAGAGGCATCAGATTAGCAGGGGGTAGGAGTAGAAGACCTTCAAGGTCCCTTCCAACCTTATTCTACACCGTATGTTCTAACAGATAACAGATAATCAGAGTTGGAAGGGACCGTGTAGGTCATCTAGTCCAACCCCCCTGCCCAAGCGGGAGACCCTACACCATTTCTGACAAATGGAAGTCCAATCTAGCTTGTTGACAAGACCAGTTTGTAGCCATTAGGGTGTTTCAGAAGTCAAAAATGTTTGAGGCCGTTACTCATGTTGAAGCTTCCAAAGGCCATTTGAACATTATCTAAACGTTGCCCATCAAAATGTCTCCTCTTGCTGAGCACAGCTGGTCATGTGCTAATGTGCTAATGCCTTGCAGGAGATATTTTGCCAAAGCATGCTTTCACTGCTCTCCCCAAGCTAACCAACCAATACATGGCGAACATCTCTTTCATTTCCTTAAGAGTAGTCCTCCTTACCTAGACAATCCACATTAGTCCCTAAATATTTTCCAGCTTTTCTAAAGAAGAATGTGTCAAATATACTCACAAGTCTGTTCATTTTTGTTCCAGGTAATGGAAAAGATGCAAGTGGAATAAAATTTAAGGAACATTGAACATTTATATCTGGACTGTAGGTGTGTGGGGAACATAATTGGACAGGAATCTGTCCTGGGCATTTGTCTCTCGTATCTGGGGGACACACACCCTGGTAAATAGCTTTATCTGAATTTTGGGCTGAACAGATACCCAAGCCCTGATATCTCTGAGCACGTTAGTCATGGGTGCATGAGTTCACGTTCGTCATTTTGCAAACATCAGTTAACCTCTCCCAGATTATATGGGTATATTTTTAATATCAGAAAACTGGACAGCCTGTCTTTCTGGTTTAAAAATGGGGTCAACGATAAGTAAGAAAAGAGAGGAAAGTAAGGACTTTTTGGGTGTCCCTAAAGAGGGTGTCAGATCCATGTATCTATCATTTCTTCAGTGGAAGAAGAAGGGCGGGGGCGGGGGAGAGACTGATAAATAAATCCTTTCTTGATGTAACTTGAATTCAGTCAATCTTATATCGAATTTGTATAACCCACACATGAGACAATGGAGAGAGGAATCCCAGATGGCCAGAACCTATCACCTCTGAGAGGCACAGCCAGGAGATGAGAAGACCATAAAAATTCCAGTGAGATGTATGCTTGGGGAACTGTGAAAAAGATCGTTCCTTCAGAAGGGATGGAATAAACATGCTGGCTTTTGTTTCACAAAACACACATGGAAAGAAGAAGGGGAGGGGTTCTAAACTCCCTTATCTATCTCTACATGCCTGAGGGACCTCAGACGCTGCTTTTGAACTCCTACATGAATTGTCTCATCTCAATAAAGGATTCCTTTTGATACGTTTGGTTCTCAGAAGTTCATTCTTGCTAATTGAATGGGAAAAAGTTCTGTAGCCTGACAGAGGGTCAAGGATGGGTCAATGCTCTAGATCAGGAGTCTCTAACCTTGGCCACTTTAAGCGTGGGGGATCAACTCCCAGGATTCCCCAGCCAGCCGTGTCTGTTTCTTTCTCTCTTACCAGAGAGACTGTAGAGGAAGGGATTACAAGAGAGCAAGCTATGGCTGGCTGGGGAATTCTGGGAGTTGAAGTCCGCCAGGCTTAAAGTTATCAAGGTTGGAAACCTCTGCTCTAGACAATCTGCCAGGAATCAGGTGAGGCCCCCAAAGAGCCCTCAGGTTCTGCTACTCATTGCTATCAAGCCCACCACTTCATTCCCACAGCCTCTCTCAACCTCATTGACCCTTCTACCTCTGCGTATGAAATCTACAAGTATCTGTGGCTCCTCTCACACAACATATATAACTAGGTACAGTATTCACCCCTTCCAATCATTTATATAAAGTATTACAAGCCTAGGTTGGGCTAAAACCTTTCAAAATCTAACCAGAGTTAATACTAACCCAAGTTAGTATTGCACCATCAGGCCTTCATATGATAGATGGTTAAAAATTATGGGAAGGTATGTGATGAGATAATAGCTTGGGATAGTTCTGCTCATATGATTGATTATGCCCTTCAAGTCATTGTTGACCACGTAGATAGAGTTTCTCCATGTTTCCCCAAGCTGGTCCTCCAGCTCTTCCAATGGAGCCCCAGCATCATAGTAGCTCAGTCCGTCCCTCTTGCTGCTGTCCTTCCTCTTCTTTTTTCTTCCTTCCATTTTTTTCCAGCATTAGAGACTTTTCTACAGAACTGGATCTTCACATAATGTGTCCAACGTAGGATAATGTAAGCCTGGGCATCCATGTCTTGAGTGAGAACTCTGGGTTGATTTGTTCAATGATCTATCGGTTTGTTTTCTTGGATGTCCATGGTCTTCTCAGGAACTTTTGCCAACAGCATCCTGGCATCTGATTATCTTTTCCAAAGAAATAACGGTTTAACTTGGTTAAACCAACGTGGTTTTCCAAGCCCTTGTCTGTAAAGTATTCCTTGTCTGCTTCTTGCTTTACCGTTGATAGTTGATCCTAGAAGGCCGAAGTTCTCCAACCCTTCAATATCAGTTCTAAGGCTTCATTTATCTGAAACTCAGATGTGAAAAGATGGGATTGCTACAGGTCTCTCTCCGACTTTAAAACGAAAAAGGTTAAATAGTTAAAAGCGAGATCTGTAATATTTAATAGGCTGGAGACTTCTTATGTGCCCTCATTCACTTTTGCACTCGTGTCCCTGACTCAAGGAAATACAATCTGGAATTTCCTTCTAGAATTCTGGAATTTCCTTCCAAACCACCAGCAAAGACTAAGCAAGAGTGAGTCAAGCATATTTGGTTAGCATCTACGAATTGGTTATAGGTTACCAACTCTAGTTTTAAAGGGCCATTCAGAATGCCTCTCTGACTTACCTCTTCATACAAAACACATCTTCTTTAGAATGGTTTTTTCCCCCTTAAAAAAAAGACTTCAGCTATATTTCAAATGGATGTATAAGTAAGATAGAATGGTTGATTTTAGAATAATAGAATCTGTAAGATCTCTTGGAGATCATCTAATCTGACCCCTGTTCTGGATAGGAATCCCCCAGCCACCCCAATCAAATGGCTATCCAAATTTTCCTTGAAAACCTGCATTGATGGAGCCTCCATCAGGTTATGGCAAATATCCCATTGTGTAATCCCACGGTGTTTCTTAAGATGTATGGATTGCCAGAATTCCCTAACCAGCAAGGGAAAACCAAATTCCTTCTTATTTTTTAGTTTGATCTCTTCTTTGGTCTCAAATAATTTATTGAGTTTCAAACCCACCCACTCTGATAAAATATAAAATAACATAAATGGGGGGAGTGAAAAAAGGAAAAAGTTTAAAAGGTAACAAAAATACATAAAACATATATATAAAATAGCGATTTCTGATTGTTTTTTTCAGTACAGATATAGATATCAAAAATAAACCTTTGCTCCAGATTTAAGGCAATACTTAATAACCCATATAAAAATAATACAGTAAAAGTATCCTCTTATTTTAAATTTGACCAGTAGGTAAAAAATAAATAAAATACAGATCTTTTGCTTCTGTTTCTTTCTTCTACCTATTGGTGCTGGTCCTATTTTCAAACACCATTGGGGAATAAATCCATTTTTACATCCACTCCTTTAAAAAAAAAAAAGTGTTTATTTTTTGGGATTAGATGTAGGTTTCATTAATTGAACATTTTTAAAATGACAGGCCCTGCCCATGTGTATTAAAGATATGCATATCTCCCTCTGCTTATCTGTAAGGAGTTACCCTCTTCTCTTGGCAACTGTGCCAGCCAAGGGGCACCCAGATTGCAACGAGATAATGCGCCATATCTCAGACCTGGGAAATCCGGTATATAAAGTGGAGGGGTTCAGCTTTGCTAGTCTTGTATTTCTTCTAATGCCAAAATGAAGTTGGTTGTAAGTATAGACATTTTTCATTTTCTGCTGCCTTACCGTTTGCTAGGGTAATGGCAGTCTTCCAATATTTGAGGGGCTGTCACAGAGAGGAAGGGGTCAACTTATTCTCCAAAGCTCCGGAGGATAGGATAAGAGGGAACAGATGGAAGCTTATCAGAGAGAGATCCAAGCTTGAGAGAAGGAGAAATCTCCTATGAGAACAATTCGTCAAGGGAAAAGCTTGCCTTCAGAAATGCTCCATCACTGGAAGTTTTTAAGAAGAGATTGCGTAGCCATTTGTCTGGAATGGTATAGGATCCCTGCTCAAGCTGGGGGGTTGGACTAGAAGACCTCCAATAACCCGTTATTCTGTACGATGTTGCTTGATCTTGTATTCTTCTAGGGGAATAGCAAAGTCCATCTCACATAATGTGTAGTCAAAACTGCATCCAACTTGCAGGTAGAAGAACAAGGGGAGAAATCTGATTTTGTCAGAGGACTCTTAATTCATGAAGAGAGATGGTTAACCGTTTTACAGAAGGAGGGATGGTTCCAAGTGGGAATCAGGACGAGTTGAAAACCATGGATTCAAGGCCGTAATCAGCTCACAAAGCTTGCCTCCTTATTGTCCCCTGCACACCTTTTGCATAATGTTCTTAGGCTAAAGCTCAGGGGGCCCAGAATGCTTCTCCTGAAAATGACACATGAGTTTTCTTGGAAGAGCCAAGAGGGGACCCCTAAGATTGTGAGCTGCTGAATTTGATTGTGGGGAAAACGTTAGCCATCGCTCTTTTGGTGTTTGAAAATGCTAGCAGAATCTCTAATGTTGCTTAGATAATAAAGCAGGCATATCTATGTATGTTCCTGAACTCCAGGCTTTGTATTTGTAGAGGGATTTTGCACAGCAATCTTATGTGACAATCAGGGTGCAAGTTGAACTAGGCAACATGATTTTTTTAAATTTGAAATTTGCTGCTTCCATTTTTAAATAATATCTGTCTGTCTATCATCTATCTATCTCTATCCTCTATCAGCTAATCATCATTTTTTTCTCCCTCTCTAATTGCCAATCTGTTTTTGAATTCCATTCCAGATTCTGAGTGTGGTGTTTCTAGGAGTTTTCCTAGCCCCAGTTTTGACCAATGTAAGTACCATTGTATAGCATTATTGCCAACAAATGTATTTTCTTTCAAATGAAAGCCAAATGATTTTTTTTAAGCAGACTTGTAGCCATATCTCTGGTATCAATTGCAGCACCTCCCCTCTTATATTGTATTTTTCATGAATCTAAGAATAGATTTTTCAACTCTTGCCCTTTATCTTTCCTCCCCAAAAACATCATTGAAAACAACCAGGGAAATGTTGGACGGACTTCACATCAAACTGTGAACATTGATCACAAGAGAAAAGTGGTGAACATAAACCACAACAATGGTAGGAATTCTTGGAGCTTCGTCATGGATTACGGCACTGTAAGAAACACTTTTATCTTTTGACTTCAAGTAGCATCCGAAAGAGAATTTGTCCGGGAGGGTGTGAAGTTCTTACGTGTTGTGAAGTCACAATGTTGTTGAGAGCTTTTCCCCACTGCACAATCTTCTCCAGCATCTGTAACACTGGAAGTTTTTAAAGAGATGTTGGATAACCACTTATCTGAAGTAGTGTAGGGTTTCCTGCTTGGACAGAGGGTTGGACTAGATGATTTCCAAGGTCCCTTCCAACTCTTGTTATTCTATTCTAATTCTAATTCTATTCTATTCATTTCCTAACCAAAAGGTGTTCAAAAGAACAGTCTGTGGCATCACTAGGATATTATGTGAACCACTTCCTTCATAAAGCCTGTAAAAGAAAAAATCATTTCTGGATTTTAACTGCTTAATTTGTTAAACTTAAGCATGCTGCATATTTTCTGTCCAAACCTTCAGAGGTTAACAGTATAACAAAGAATCTATAGATTGTGTGATAAACAATGAAGTGATGTTTTAGGCCTCATTTGAATCACGTAAAATGTAGAAGCTGTCTTGTCATTTAGAGGCAGCTTCTTGAAGAACAGAATATTTTAACCCATCTGTTATTTCAAACAAAGAACTATACTAGCTGAGGTTCAATAGCACAGCCACAGCATACAGTAAATAAGAGCATTTGAAAGTCCTGTAGCTTCACTGGTTCCTCACGTCCGATTAAAAACAACACAAGGTGGACCTAACTGAGACCTTATAATCTAATGGGAAGGCTCAGAAAACTTCTCCGCTTCTCTTGGCATAGTTGTCATTTTTTTTGTGGCTTCTGTTTTGCTTTGATAGGGGTTCATGGCAACCCGGATATTGTCCAAGAAAGTCTGCTTCATCACCAGAATGAATAAACAGATCGTGCCAGAGATAACTACTCTTCCCAAAGCCATCCGGCAAAAACAGGTAAAGATAGGGAGATCTGGGAGGTAGGTGGACCATCTGGGCCCAGCAGAAGGGTAGCATGAAGCACCGAGGACACCATACATGGGCCCCTCCCTGGATGCCTGCCAACAACATCTCAATGCCTTCAGTCTTAATAGCAGGAACTGTGAGAGGGATCTTGGGGTCTTAGTGGACAACCAGCTAAATAGGAGCCAGCAGTGTGCAGCAGCAGCCAAAAAGGCTAAGTTGCATTAACAGAGGGATACAATCGAGATCAAGTGAGGTACTAATACCACTCTATAAAGCCTTAGTAAGGCCACACCTAGAGTACTGCGTCCAGTTTCGGTCACCACACTATGAAAAAGATGTTGAGACTCTAGAAAGAGTGCAGAGAAGAGCAACCAGGACGGTTGCTGGGGACTGGAGGCTAAAAGATATGATGAACGGTTGCAGGAACTGGGCCTGGCTAGTCTAGGGAAGAGAAGGACCAGGGGAGATAGGAGAGCAGTCTTCCAATATTTGAGGGGCTGCAACGGAGAGGAGGAAGGGGGTCAGGCTATTCTCCAAAGCACCTGAAGGCCAGACAAGGAACAATGGATGGAAACTGAACAAGGAGAGATTCAACCTGGAAATAAGGAGAAACTTTCTGACAGGGAGAACAATCAACCAATGGAACAGAAGTTGCCTTCGGAAGTTGTGGAAGTTTTGGAAGTTTCATCACTTGAAACTTTCAAGTAGAGATTGGACTGCCATTTGTCAGAAATGGTGTAGGGTCTCCTGCTTGGGCAGAGGGTTGGACTAGATGACCTCTATGGTCCCTTCCCACTCTGTTATTCAGTATATTGATGAGAGAATTCCCACCCTCTTTGGCCCAGATGGCTAATGAGCCGAAGTCTAAAGAGTGACATGAAATCCCTCTTCCCACCGTATTGCATGCCGTTCACTGCATCCCTCTTGAAACCCAGCCCTCTGGTTCTCCCCTCTTTTAGAAGGATCCTAGAAGTGGGCCTGCCCCCAAGGAAGTCTCCTTCACCGTTTCCCCTAAGAGAATCCCAGACCTGTCCGTCTACGGGAAACAGGTGCAAGTCTTCTGCCGAGGGATCCCCAGCTACCTTGCTTCCGAAGTTAAAAGTAAGTATTGGCTTTGGGCTCCTTTGAATAAACCAAGGAGTGCTTGCAGAATCCTATACACCCAAGAATAACGTGGGGGAGGGGAGAAAGGGAAGGAGAAGGGGGGGAAGGGGAAGAAAAGAAAGGAAAGGAAAGGAAGGAAGGTAAGGAAGGAAGGAAGGAAGGAAAAAAGGAAAGGAAAGGAGGGAGGGAGGGAGGAAGGAAGGAAAGGAAAGGGAAGGGAAGGGAAGGGAAGGAAGGAAGGAAGGAAGGAAGGAAAGGAAAGGAAAGGAAAGGAAAGGAAAGGAAAGGAAAGGAAAGGAAAAGAAAGGGAAGGAAGGAAGGAAGGAAGGAAAAAAGGACAGGAAGGAAGGGAGGGAGGAAGGGAAGGGAGAGGAAAAGAAAAGAAAGGAAAGGAAAGGAAAGGAAGGAAGGAAGGAAGGGAAGGGAAGAAAAGATATTTTGGTCAGTGACTAGAAAAAACAGAACCCATAAAAAGTGAACACAGCAAAGAAAAAAGGGAATGAGAGAATGAAAAGGAAAGACAGGAAGAGCAGTGCAGCAGCACCTGGAGAATAGATTCCATAGAATCGTCCCCACCGCAGAGGCAAGAATTAAACACACCTCGGGAAGGACTCGATAGGCAGACAAAAATACCGCTTCCAGTCCGAACCTCTGGCCTGCGACAAACCCAAAACCACAATTGTACCCAAACTCGTTTTAATAGCCTCGGATGTGGCCTTAGGACCATTTACGGAACGCTCCCAATGGCACCATTCGTTTTGCAGACCGGAGGCCGGCGTCATTCTCGTGACAGGACTGAGTTCGCACAACACACTGAAACACAAACCCAGATTTGATTTGATTTTTTTTTAAAAGCCAAAGCATCGTTTGTGGAAACTATATTAGGCATATCTGGACTTGATAATTGGTTAAGCCAGGGCTGAACCCCCGACCACCTGGCTCCCCTTTAGCTGGTCTTGTGGGGCGTGTGAACCTGTCCAATTTATGCCAATGTTTGTTTGTTTGTTTGCCCATATCCAAAGGCAGAGTTCCAGAAACAAATGATGACTAAAATTGGATGAAAGCAATTTAAAATGGAATTGGATAAAATGCGATTTAAAGTGAAATTGGAAAAATATGACATAAATCAAATGTAAAATAATTGTAATAATATTTAATAACATTCTATAAACTTAAGAATATGTCCAAGTGAGTGAACGCTGCTACAAATAGGCTGCAATGAATGGAAATGTGTTTTTTTAATTGTTTTTTTTAATTGTCGAATTTGTTTAATAAAGTTTTTTTTATAAAAAATAAAAAAATAAAAGAAATTTAAATATGATTTAAAATGAAATTAGAATAAAATACAATAATTTAAAATATAGATAAAATAGGATGACATTATATTTCGGGGTCACCCCCTACAATCTACCCCAGTCAGTCCCACGTATGCCAATCTCAACCAAACCATTTTGCTTAAGGTACCGTTGTGCTGTATTAAATGTTATTTTTAGATTCTGGCCGCACATACAGGAAGTTGTTTTGAGATGAGGAACCCAATGGATCATTCCCAATGGATCGTTCAATTTGTCCCAATGTCTCGTAATCCTGCATCCAGTTTTGGTCGCCAGGATGTAAAAAAGAGGTTGAGACTCTAGAAAGAGTGCAGAGAAGAGCAACCAGGATGATGAGGGGACTGGAGGCTAAAACATACAATGAACGATTGCAGGAACGGCCTGACTAGTCTAGGGAAGAGAAAGACCAGGGGAGACAGGAGAGCATCTTCCAATATTTGAGGGGCTGCCAAAGAGAGAGGGAAGGGGGTCAAACTATTCTCCAAAGCACCTTTGAAGGCCAGACAAGGAAAAATGGATGGAAACTGATCAAGGAGAGGTTCAACCTAGAAATAAGGAGGAATTTTCTGACAGTGAGAAGAATCAACCCATAGAACATAAGTTGCCTTCTGAAGTTGCGGGAGCTTCATCCCTGGAGGCTTTCAAGAAGAGACTGGACTGCCACCTGTCAGAAATGGAATAGGGTCTCCTTCTTGGGTGGGGGGTTGGACTAGATGACCTACAAGGTCCCTTCCAATACTGTTATTCTATTCTATTCTTTCCAGAGCCGAGCTTTTTCTTCGAGGAAGATGAATCCTGTGTCCGGCTGCGCATCCTTTGCATTTTCCACTTCTCTTACTGCCACCGCTCCATGTTTGAATAACTCTCGACTCGGCAAACTGCAGAGGCCTGGGATACGTTGCGTGGGGTTTTAGCTGCATCGTTTCCTTCTCCACTCAGAGGGCAGAAAAGTGAGAATGTGGCCAATTAAATACATGCTTTGAACTCACAAGCCTGTGTCAAGTCTTTGTTTTACTCCTTTGATGCTCGCCCTGACTTTCCAGGCTCTGAGATAGACCGGGATGCAGCTTGATGGAGAGGCTGCAGGGAGGGGCATGGCAAGGGCAGGGTATGTGCCCTTCTTCTTCGGCTGTGCCACACTGCTGTTCTGTCCTAGGCCTCACCAAAAAGGCACTCAGTCAATTCTGAGTCCCGGCAAAAACCTCTTTTATTACATTAATGTGAATTATTTCATTCACAGTCAGCCAACAGCTTGGCAAACAGTCTTGCAAAGCTAGACTAATTATCTCAGACCTTTATCAATCCTGGAATGCTACCCGGTAAATAGTTCCACACTCATTGTTGACAGGGAAGGCTGGGTTTACAGACAAATCTCCAGAAGGCTGGAGCAAACGACCAAATGAGCGAGTTGTTTCCTGCAAAATCTCCCTCCCCTTTTGCTCCTTTTATAATCCTGATGGGAGGGGCCCTTCATTGTCCATCTGTGGCCTTGCTCTCATGTCGATCCTGAGTTCTGAATTGCTCTTTTATCTTAGCAGCTCTGTGCATGCGCACGCTGGGAACCGGCTCCAACTTCTCCCCCACCTCCCTGTTGTCCAAGCCCGAAGGCAGCTGATGACTGCCAGCCTGCCCTGGCCCCATCTCTGCCTCTGATGCAGAGCCTCGTCCAAGCCTTCCTCAGCCTCCAAGACTGGCCCAGGTTCCTCCCCAACCTTCTCACTACTATCCAACTCTGCTGCCAGCTCCATCAGCCACCAGCGGGCCACAACAACTGCATACACCTTGTTGAGAAAAGAGCCATTCACTGCTTTGGGTGTTGGGGCCTCACTTCCTAAGTATCATCTAGCTGAAGAATAAAAGCCTCTCCGGTGTTGAGCTCAACTCTGGAAATGTACAAATCTTCAGTTTAGATTCACAGCTGGAACCAAAATTGTTGTCGCTAAACCATGTGGTTGTGAAGTGGCTATGTGGTGGTGTCCAAATTGACAACATTTTTTGTTCCGGTCATTAAGCGAATCAGGGAGTTGTTAAGCAAATCCAGCTTCCCACATTGACTTGCTGTCCAATTCTCTTTTTGAAAGCCTCCAGTGTGATGACCCAAAGGGGCGTGGCACAAAGGCAACAAAGTCTAGTAAGCAAGATGAATCCCTTTATTATCTCCAACTTTGCCCCCAATGTCCAGGTTACCTTCGGCTGCAGAAAAACTCTCCCAGGAACAGCCTTTAACTGGAGAAAATTCAGTCTGAAAACGAAGTAAATATAAACTATAAATAAAAATCCAAACAAATCACACTGCAGTAATTAACTTGACAGGGCAGGAGAAGGAATTGCAGCCTTGAAAATAAAACACACGCAGTTGGGAAGATGCCAGGGACACAGATAAGCCTCGGCGATACCAGATAAATTCACAATTTGCTCTCAACAGCTTGCTGCATGCAGCTTCCCTTTTTAAACACTGTGTTCCCAGCTGCAGCTAATGAAGGGAATCAGGGCCCTTTCCTCCCCTGTAAGCCATGCAACTCATGTTGCTCCCTTCTCTGTTCCACCCTGCGTGCCGTAGGATGAAGAGGGGCTGGGCCTGGGTCTTCCTCTGAATTCCCTCTCCCTTGCTCTACCTCTCCCCTGCTCTGCCCAGCCAGACTGTGCCCTTCCCCAGTTTCCTCCACAGCAAATGGAGCCACATTCCCATTCCTTGTCAGCTGCTCGGCCTCCTCCTCTGAATCAGATTCCAACAGGGGCATGACATCCAGTGATGGAGCAGCCACAACTTCTGAAGGCAAGCCATTCCATCGATTGATTGCTCCCACTATTAGGAATTTTCTCCTTAGTTCTAGGTTGCTTCTCTCCGTGGTTAGTTTCCAAAAGCTCCTGCATTGCACAATCCCAAGAACAGTTCAAACTTCAAAGTCACCGAAAACCTATAAAACTCCATGCACTCATCAAGCCAATTTGTCAGCTGTCCCAGAACTTCCTGCTGTGGTTGGTTCTGCTCATCAATAAATAGAGTCCTTCCTTCCAATCGGCCTCCATTTTATTTCCAGTGTCTTTCTCTCGGCTTGGAACCAGACTGGATTTTCCTTCCTACAATACGTAAGAATAAATTTAGGAGTGGTGCGGTGACCTAGAGGTGGAGCTTTTGCCTCACCATCAGGAGGCTGGGAGTTCGATCCTGAGTAGAGGCAGATATTTCTCTGTCTGGGCACAATGAGAATATGTCTGCTGGAAAGAAAACTCTGCATTGGTGACAGGAAGAGCATCCGGCCATTAAAACCCTCTGCTAGATGCATTCAGTTGCTCAGTCTTCACCCAACAAAGGATTATGGGGTCATTAAATAGAGATGAGGATAAGGATGAATATGTAAGAATAAATTTACATTCCACGCCTATTCTGAGTTAACAGTTTCAAAGTGTTTCTTGCAAGACTCAGCCATTCTGAACTCTGGCATGGTTCCTAGAGTTTGTAGATACTACTGGTGTTTGCCTTTGATTTTCCTCCTCTTTTCATCTTGAGCATCTTTCCCCATTACCTTTTTCAGCCACAGTTACAATTAATCTCCGTGTTAAAAAATCTGCTTTTCTGAAGTTCTGTGTTGGTCACACCCAGGTTTGGTTTCCTTCGAAATCAAGAATCCCACCCCCTTGCGATCATGTTCCCTTCATATTTTCTTGCTCTTTCCATATCTTCAGCTAAGTCTTTCCTGCTGGTTAAAATTCAGCCAAGGAAAGTCTATCCTCTTGTGCCTCCTTCCATCCTCTGAAGGAGAAAGTTATCAGCAGGGCAAGTCAGGAATTTCCTGGAAGAACCGTGCTTGGCGCAGCTGTCTCCTGGCAGATGTTGGGGTAATTAAAGTCTTCCATCCCGATGACTTCATGCCTCTTCGGAAGAGCTGCAATTTGCTCCTGGAAGCCTCATCCATATCTTCTCCTTGGTTGGGTGGGCAACAGTACACACCATTGCTTCTCCCCCAACTTAATTTAACCCAGATGCTTCCTCAATCATTGACAATTTCATTCATTTGGATTTCCAAGAAGAAATGACTACTTCTTCCATACGGAGTGACTTTTCTGTTACTTGCCTTTCTTTCGAACCAGGGACATCCGTGTAGCGCTATTTTCCAATCGTGGGAAACCAGATCTGTGTTCTACCCAGAGGTGGGATTCTATCAGTTTGGACTGGTTCTATAGAACTGGTTGTTATGTTTCTGCGTAGTTCGGTGAACCAGCAAATCGTACCCCTGGCTGGCCCCTAACCCTAACCCTGCCCCTCTCCTCCTCACCCAGTCAGTCCTTATCACGCATGTGCAACATTGCACGCATGCCCAACATCGTTGACTGTGTTCTTCCCCGCCCTTAAAGAATTCCTTAAAGAATTTCTTTTTTTCCCTTGCCAACGATCAGCTGTTCCAATGATCAGCTGTGCCGGAATTCCCCTCACTTACTTATTGCTTCACCCAAGAGGCTTCCCAGAGGCCCAGGAAGGCAAAAATGAAGTGGGGGGGGGCTCCATTTTTTCCCTTCCTGGGCCCCAGGGAAGCTTCCTGGGAGCAAAAATGCCCCCCTGAAGGCTCCCAAAGGCCCAGAAGGCCCCAAAATTGAACATGGGGGTGCTGCACGCCCCCTATGCTCAGCTTTTTTCCTTCCTGGACCCCAGGGAAGCCTTTTGGGAGCAAAACACTGCTCAGGAGGCTTCCCTGAGGCCCAGAAGGCCCAAAAACCAGGGGGGGTTGCTGCAAAAAAGCCACTCCCACCCAGTTACATGGCCATGCCCACCTAGCCATGCCCACAGAACCAGTTGTTACAAAATTTGAATCCCACTCCTGGTTCTACCTATTAAATTCTATTTGCATTTCTGAATTAAGAGCTCAGTCCCTTCGTATGGAGTATTTCTCCTGCCCTGAGTGTTGATTGAAGGCAATGAATGCCACCAACCTTCCCTGTTCTTTATTTTTTTTGAGAGAGGTCCCATTGCAGTAATCTTCCACGAGTGTGTACTGGTTTTAATTTGATTTTTGTGGGGGGTCTGTTCTAAACCACTCAGAGTCTACTACAAAAAAGATGTTGAGACTTTGGAAAAAGTTCAGGGAAGGGCAACTAAGATGATCAAAGACCTGGACAGTAAACCATATGAAGAACATACGAAGGGGGCTGGACTAGAAGACCTCCAAGGTCCCTTCCTTCTATTCTATTCTATTCTATTCTATTCTATTCTATTCTATTCTATTCTATTCTATTCTACTCTATTCTTTCCTTATTCTACTCTACTCTATTCTACTCTATTATATTTTCTATTTTATTCTACTCTGCTCTACTCTACTCTACTCTGTTCTACCCTACCCTACCCTATCCTATCCTTTCCTACCCTACCCTATTCTTTGGGAAGAGGGTAGCCTCGCCCATATAAGGAGCAGAGATGAACTCCTTGGGTTCAGACAACATGCTAAGCCAAAACATGGTTTGTTTGTTTAATTAATGAGTTTGCTGTGTGTAGAGAGAGTGCCAAAGACCATTGCTGTCCTGTTTGAGCCAGGCCCTTTCTGAGGCTTTCAAAATCCTAATTATTGTACAATTGTTTACAAGCGCTTGGAAGTGCTTGGAGTGTTATCCTGAAAATTGGGACCTCTTGTAATAAGCAGCAGCCGGCCCCTGCAGTTAATAAATCACAATCTTAACTTAAGGTGCGCCACACCAACCCAGCCCATTGTGGTTTATTCTGTAAGTCAGAATGAAGCAAGTCATGGCTTAGGATGAAAAGCAAGCTTGGATTTTGAAGGGCTTGTCCCTTTTTCCAAAAGAGGCCACTGAGAATCCTACTCTTCCCTATCTCAGCCAAATAACTCTTGGCCCTGTTTTGTTGACATTTTGCAGGATAAGATATCCTTTGAGGCTCTATTTCCTCCCTGGAGTTTTAATAACAGGAACTGGGAGCTTTTCACATTTTGGATCAGCATGAGGAGAACATCTGAATGAACTGAACGATTATCAGATTTTTTTTTTTTAAAGTTCATATCAAACGTATCATAAGCATTGCCTAGAACTGCTTACAAATTCAGCTTTTTCTTGGTGTAGAAATAGTCCATTTATTTGAAACAGAAACAGGATAAGAGTTGAAAGGGACCTTAGAGGTCTTCTAGTCCAGCCCCCTGCTCAAGCAGGAGACTCTATCCCCTTCCAGAAAAATCTTGAAATCCTCCAGTGATGGAGCACCCACCATTTCTCAAGGCAACCCGTTCCACTGGTTAATTGTTCTAAGGAAAGTTCTCCTTAGTTCTAGGTTGGAAGAAACATCCTTCTGGGTTGAGTTCCAAGTGGGGGAAAAGACACTGAAAACATGGAGGCTGTTTGGAAAGATGGTTTAATGGTGGACAGGATCACATGCTGGTGTTGTAAGGCATCCAGAAAGTATCCATGATATCAATCACTCCAAGACATTTTCTCTCCAATTGATTTATTTAGAAATAGATCTGGCATGTCAAAGGCAATTTCCCAAAGTGAAATTATTTTCGTGCTATACACAGAATCCACCTTCTCTCCTCCCACTTCTACACTTCATAAATCACCAGAACCAATTAACTGCAACTGGAATTTCTTAATACGACATACAGAATAACCTTGAACTTTTCAACTCCCCCCCCCCCTTTCCATGAAATGTGGCAGCTGAATTTCAAAGCTGACAGGCGTGGGATTCTACTGGTCTGGACTGGTTTGGGAGAACCGGATGTTAAAGTTACAGCTGGTTCGCCAAACCGGTAGTTGAACCGACCGGCTGGCCCCGCCCCTCCTGCCCCTCCCAGGAGTCTCCACGTGGCCCATTTTCGATGGAGGTAAGTGGGGAGGCTCTGGGAGGTGGAAAAATGGGCCTTCTGGAAGTCCAGAAACGGGCCTGTTTCTGGTTTCTGGTGGACCTCCAGAGCCCAGGGGAAGTTGTTTTTGCCCTCCCAGAGGCCCTGGGGAAGCCTCTGGACCTTTGAGAGGGCGAAAATGGCCTCCCCTGGGCTCTGGAGGCCCACCGGAAGCTGGAAACAGGAAGTTCCGGTAGGCCCCACCCACCATGGCCTCACCCACCTAGCAACCGGGCAGTGAACCGGTCGCTGGGGTTTTTGAATCCCACCCCTGATTAAATCCCTTGGAGCTCTTGAGCAAAGAAAAAGGGAAGAGATGCTGAAGGTGCCTGGGTTGTATTTATTTATTTATTCATTTATTTTATTTACAGTATCTCCCAGAAGTGAAGGCAACCCCCCTCACATTTTGTAAATATTTAAGTATATCTTTACATGTGACAACACTGAAGAACAATGTAGTCTTGGCTACAATGTGAAAGAGGTCTGTAAGGGGTGTGCATAAGCGAACAATCCTGCCTACCGTCCCCGTCCTATTGTCCCCAATTATTAGTTCCTATTTCTTATATTTAAATTTATGTTTATTCTTATTTCTATTATATCGTAAGCATTTGACAAAATACATAAATAAATAAATAAATAAATAATGTGAAATAGTGAGGATACAGCTTGTATAACAGTGCTCCATCCAGAGAGTTATAAACACAGCACAAAAAATCATCGGTTGCTCTCTTTCTTCTTTGGAAGAGATTGCGAAGACCAGGCTCCTCTCTAGAGCACAAAAACTCTCCACAGACTGTTCTCATCCTGGACGTTCATATTTCGAATTGTTACCATCAGGGAGGCGTTATAGGTGTCTTAAAATGAGGACTAATAGATTGAGAAACAGTTTCTTTTCCAAGGCAGTAATTATCTTGAATCAAACAGTGTATTTGTGATTTAGTACTACTACTACTACTATTATTATTAAAACTTTGTAGTGTGATTGTGATGTGGTGTTTGGGGCACTGGAGTAGTTTCAAATTCATTGTATTCGTGGAATGCAATGACAATAAAGGTATTCTATTCTATTCTATTCTATTCTATTCCTTCCAATATTTATTCTATTCTATTCTATTCTATTCTATTCTATTCTATTCTATTCTATTCCATTCTAAATGTGCTGTCCCCTCAAAATAACGCAACACACAGCCATTTGTGTCCAAACCCCTGGCAACAAAAGTGAATACACTCCCTAAGTGACAATGTTGTTCAAATGGGGCCCACGTAGCCATTTTCCCTCCGTGGTGGCATGTGACTCATTAGTGGGACAAGGTCTCAGGTGTGAAGGGGGAGCAGCGGTACTTTCTTTTGTGTGGCTGTGTGTTGCGTTATTATTATTTTTTTCTAGGAGTGGGGAGAGGTTTTAACTTATTTTTCTCCTCACTCCTAATAAGCCCCCCCCCCTTGTTGGACAGGGCCCCTTCCTCAAGCCCATCGAGGTCCTTCTGGACCCGGAGTCCCGCTGGCTTTTGGCTCAGCTGGGGCGAAGGAGACTCAGCGCATCCTCGGACTAGCAACCTGCGCTCGGCCACAAGGAGGCATCCCGGCATCTCCGCTCGCGCAGCCACAGCCTTGGCGGGGAAGGGAGCGGGCGGGGGCGGCGGGGGGGGGAGGCTTCCACGTTCCTCAACATCTGGGCCAAAGCAACAGCCAAGGGGGGAAAGAAAGAAGGAAAGAAAGAAGAGAGGGAGAGAGAGAGAGAGAGAGAGAAGAGGGCGCGCGTGCGGCAGCGCTTTGCAAGCGCGTGGAGCGGCGGGCTTGGCTGCGCTGCGCTTTGGAGCGCAGGGGCCAAAGGAGAGCAGCCCCCCCAAAGGGAGCGCAGGGAAAGGAGAGCAGGAGGGGACAATACACTCCTTTTCCAGGACTTTTCCCCTCCCTCCTTTCTGGCCGGGGAGGATTCGGAAGGCGCTGCTGCATGGCCCTCGGCTGACGGCGCTGGGCAAGGCGAGCGCATCCCGGGGACCTTGGACCCGCCGGCCATGGCTCTCGCGGAGCAGAAGCCGCGGCTCCTCCGGGGCTCGCGGTGGCTCCTCCTGGCCGCCCTGGTGGCCACCTGCGACGGCCGAGGCGGGCAGAGAGAGGACGGGGGCGCCGCCTGCTACGGGGGCTTCGATCTCTACTTCATCCTGGACAAGTGAGTGAAGCGGGCGGGCGCCAGCGAAGGACGCTTCGTTGCGGGGAGCGGGCGGGGGGTGCAGCCCTTTCTCTTTCTCCCCTTTTTGCTTCGGGCGCCCCGTTTGGACAAAGGCGCCGCGTTCCTCTTTCCTCCAGAGCGGAGGCTGGATGGAAAAGATTTGGCTCCCTTCGCCTCTTTCTTTTCTTTCTCTCTTTCCTTCCTTCCTTCCTTCTCTCTTTCTTTCTTTCCCTCCCTCCCTCCTCCCTCCCTTGTTTCTTTCCTCCTTTCTTCCTTCCTTCCTTCCTTCTTTCCTTCCTTCCTTCCTTCCTTCTTCCTTTCTTTCTTTCTTTCCTTCTTCCTCCCTCCCTCCCTCCCTCTTCTTTCTTTCTTTCTTTCTTTCTTTCTTTCTTTCTTTCTTTCTTTCTTTCTTTCCTTCTTCCTTCCTCCCTCTTCTTTCTTTCTTTCTTTCTTTCTTTCTTTCTTTCTTTCTTTCCTTCCTTCCTTCTTCCTCCCTCCCTCTTTCTTTCTTTCTTTCTTTCTTTCTTTCTTTCTTTCTTCCTTCCTTCCTTCCTTCCTTCCTTCCTTCCTTCCTTCCTTCTTTCTTTCTTTCTTTCTTTCTTTCTTTCTTTCTTTCTTTCTTTCTTTCTTTCTTTCTTTCTTTCTTTCCTTCCTTCCTTCCTTCCTTCCTTCCTTCCTTCCTTCCTTCCTTCCTTCCTTCCTTTCTTCCTTCCTTTCTTTCTTTCATCCTTTCTCTTTTTTGCTTTGTTTGGGAAAAGTTTAGCCAAAGTTTAGCTGTCATCTTTGGCCTGTTTGATTAGACTTACAAATGCCAGTTTCCAAAACCTTAGTGAATCCTCATTTGGGTCTTCCCTTAATGGGGATGTAAGCATTCCCAAAGAGCAACTTTTTAAGATCTCCTGAACTCCGGAGTCCATTCGTAGTTGCTCCATTGCAGAGAATACATTGTCGTGATGTGTCTTTTTGAGTTTATTTTTAGCCTATTTCCCCGCTTAAGTCTGTTCTTTGTTCTCCATTAATCAAATGTGCATTGCCTCCCTCCGCCCCTTCTTCTTCTTCTACTATTTTTGCTGTTTTCTGCAGCTCCAGGAATTGTATCCAGGGAAGAAACAATAACAACAAAAAAAATGCTTGCTCATGTTATTTGCCCTGCAACTGACATGATGCATTGTGTTTGCATAAGAGATTTTGGGGCTGTAATCTGAAATATTGGCCAGAGAGCCTTGGCAAAACCAACAGTGCTTGACATGTAAAAATAAAACCAAATTAAAGATTTTTGTAGAGGCTGAGTTTCCCAAAGAGCCACATTCAGCATCGCCCCAAGGCTGTGAAAAGATGATTTGGTGGCTGGATGTAATTATCATTCTTCCAAAGGGCTGAATGTTTTTATTTTTCCATTTCATGTCAAAAACTATCACGGAGAGCTACCAGTTTGCAAAGAGTGTTGTCTGTTGCACGCAGGAGTTCTCAAAGAGAATTCTGAGAGTTGAAGTCCACAAGTCTTAAAGTGGCCAAAGTTGGAGATCCCTGCCTTAGAGAGCCTGTGAAAGTGGCTTTTTAAATCCCATTTCTATGCTATTCCCCCCCCCCCCCCACTATCAGGTTTCAGCTCACCCCTGCATTTTCCCAGGGTAGGAGAGCAAAAAAGGATTGTATGAACTGGACTGAAGCAAAGAGAGGGTTGGGCCACTCCTTCCCAACTAACCTTCTGCACCCAGATTCCATCTGGGACATTCTTTCAGCCTCCCAAGGGCCCCTGGAAGGGCTCAGGACAAACCAGGGGGGTGGAGGGAGAATCCTTTGGCATGCATCTCTTTATTCCAGTCAGGTTTGCAATAAGAAAGTCAACCATGGTTAACTATGTCTATGTCTACCGTCAGCAAATTCAGGAGGCTGCAGATTTTGCCCCTAGGATGCTGTATGCAGGGGTCTTCAAACTGGACAGCTTTAAGACTTGTGGACTTCAACTTCCCGAATTCCTCCTCCAGTCATGATAGCTCAGGAATTCTGGGAGTTGAAGCCCACAAGTCTTAAACTTGCCAAGTTTGAAGACCCCTGTTTTACTGGGTGTCGCAGGCAGAGCTTTGATGACATCGTCATGGCTGCCATCTTGACTTTTTTTGACCCTGCCTTCCAGACATGCCTGAATAATAATAAAAAAGCAATAAAAATCACCAAAGGTTATTTTGAAAGATGCAGAGGCTGTGTCGATCTTCTATCTTCCCCATTGCCTTTCTAGAATCTGGGGGTGGGGGGGAGAACCATTTTATTTGCACAACTATCTTAACTCAGTAAATTCACCTTTTTTTCTCAGTTCATGCAATGCATTGAATTGTAAAGTTATTTCAAAGGTTGGGTAGACAAGGGCTAAACTACCACCCACCCTAAAAAAACCCGCCTCAAATTAAATACAAGAGGCTAGGATTTCTAACCGGTTGGGTAAAATAGCTTGTGCAAACTGATACACAACTGGCGTGGAAGGGAGCGAGAGAGTGATGTAAAGGAAAGAAAGGTCTTTGTTCTTGAGAAGAGTAGCAATAAGGGGGAAGGAAGGCTCGGCAAAGGGATTCTCATTTCCTGCAACTGGAATTTTAAGTGTTGCCTGCAGATCTTGGTGTTTTCATTTCAGTGTAATATTTCCTTCCGAGTGACAAGTTTGGTGGCACTGCTTCTGGGAAACCTTTCCCAACCTGGTGCCCTCCAGATGTGCAAAGGCTGCATCTCCTATTCCCTGCTAGTGGGACTGTGAGGGAGAAGGGGAAGAAGCCAAACCCACCAGGACAAAGCGGTCATAAAACCCTCTGGGCTCAGAAAAGGCCAGCTTAATGAATGGGGCGTCTCTATATTTTGCAGAACTAAGTCTGCTTCCGAGAGAAAAGAATTGAGGAGAGAGAGATGGGATGGCGGAAGAACCAAAGGGAGAAGAATTTGGGGCAGGCAGGATTGATGTAGAGGGGAAATGCAGGTATTTTCAGGACCTGCAAAACCATCTGAAGAGAACACCTAAGAAGATTTGAAGAAGTTGAAATGGATTGGATGGACGGATGGATGGATGGATGGGTGGGTGGGTGGGTGGGTGGGTTGGTTGGTTGGTTGGTTGGTTGGTTGATTGGTTAGTTGGTTGGCTGGTTGGTTGGTTGATTGGTTGATTGGTTGGTTGGTTGGTTGGTTGATTGATTGGTTGGTTGTCAGGCCTGCATCTTCTCTGTTGATGCTCCCAAACAATCACATATTCAGAAGTGGGTTGACTTGAGTGACACACTGAGGCACATACCAGCCAATAGCAGGCTTAGCTTAGTGTCTTGTGAGTTCCTGATTGCTTTTAGTTTATGGTTCAGTGTATTGTGTAAACCTTGAAAAACTGAATAAACATGGGGTAACCAGGTCTACAAAGATGCCCAATATTTAAATTACTCCTTTAAATGGTGGAGGTATAAGGCATGGGTGGCTGAACCTATTCTGCATTGGGTAGTGGGTGGTTAAGGTTAGGGTTAAGATGGAGGTCCCAGTTGTGCAATCAAAATTCCTCCTTTTCGTATGGGTCTCCCAATGCATGAGAAACAGGAGAAACTTTAGTTGTGTGGATGCAAGTGCCATGTTGTCTTTTTGGAGCCTCCTGTCCCAATGCAAACTGTGGTTTATTAAAAACTAGCTCAATACCTGTGCTTCACTACGAAACTATGTGATTGGGTTTAGTTTTTGGGGAGGGAAATAAGGGGGGAGGGATTTCTGCCTCTGCCTACCAGCATCCATCGGTATTCATCTGGCTAGCATCCTGTTAATGTGAGAGACAGTTGAGGGCTGTTTGGAAACTGAAAGAGTATTTGCTGTGTGAGCAAGAAGGCAATAGCAAGGAGCCTGGGCATGGCTTAGCTCAACTGTTCTGGACTAAAGCTGATTGGTGCTCTGAAACTGAAACTAAAACTCCTCTCCTCTGCTTGTGTTTTGCATTTGGAAGAGATTTCTTTCCAGGTGGGGAGGGGGAGTGGAAGTCCTTAGCATCAGAGCGTGTTAATAATAATAATATAGGAAATACTCTAAATGCTCTGAGGGTCATTTCAAAGAATGCTTTCTTAGTGAGCCCCTAGAAACCAAGAGGAACATACGGGCCCCATTTCAAGTTTGTAGGCTTTACGGTTCTGGAGATTTCGTGATGATGCCCGAGTGCTTTTTCACTTTTATATATACAGATTAGTTTCCTTCTTATCCAAGGCTTTGATGGCACAGAGGAGGCTTCAAGTAGAGTGGGTTAAGGTGGACATGTGGAAAAGGGAAGGTAGATTCTTGTAACCAAGGAGTCTGAGGGAAAGCTAGGATTCCCATTTGCTGGGCACTGTGGTCCTAATCCAGATCAGGCCATTGTTTTCAGTGTCAAGGCAGTAAATCCTATAGGGTTGAGTAGCATGTAAAGAATCCCAGTCCAAAACAAAAATGGAGGTGAAGTGGGATGGTTCACATTTGAGACCCACAAGGACTTTGTTGGTACTTTGATTGACTGGACTGGACAGAGAAAAGTGTGGGCCCATCACATATTCCTACTCTCTCCTCTTTTTGAATGGAGCCTTGAACCCTGAGCTTTAAGACCTTCCTTCCCCATTTTTTTCCCACAAGGTGTCCTGAAAATTACTTCTCTTTGCAGTGCAACAAAAGCTGAAAAATTCTGGTTCATATATCATCCCCCCACAGACGTTAACACACATATTAACTAACATTTCGTCTGCAACGTTGGTTCCAAAGCAAAATGGCTGCTCAACATTTTGCGTTCCAGACCCTTCTCTTCTCGTACCTGGGCAGGGAACTCACATGTGAAGCTCCACAGACTCTTTGTGGAATAAACTTCATAACGCACTCACAGGAGCCCAAAAAGTTTAGCCACCACTGCCCTAGAGTCAGACATGACTGGACAGGTGAAACCTTTACCTTTATATATAGAATATATTGAAGAATTGGCTGGTAAAGCAGCCATTCTTGCTTCAGGAGAGCCATGTTTGGGTAGCTGGTTGGGTGGGTGTTCTAGGGCAGGGGTTTCCAACCTTAGCAACTTTAAGACTTGTGGACTTCAACTCGCAGAGTTCCTCAGCCAGCTTTGCTGACATTATGTGTACTCCCTAACCATCTCTTCTTCTAACTGTCCCACTCATTCCCTGGGGCCTGTAGCCAGCTACGCAGTGGATGTTTTGATCGTGTGATCAAAATACAGACGCTTGGCTCCTGACTCATATTTATGACGGTTGCAGCATCCCAAGGTCACATGATCCCCTTTTATGACCTTCTGACAAGTCAACGTGGGAAAAGATACATTCACTTTACAAAGGTGTTAAACAATTGAAGTGATTCGCTTAACAACGGTGGAAAGAAACAATGTAAAAATAGGGCAAATTCATTTAACAACTGTCTCACTTAGCAACAAAAAATTGGGCTCAATTGTGGTCGTATGTCGAAGATTAGAAATAGAAATAGAATAACAGAGTTGGAAGGGAGCTTGGAGGTCTTCTAGTGCAGGGGTCACCAATGTTTTGGACCTCAGAGACCACCAAACTCATCGTTTTAAATCCCGCAGACCAGAGACCCTGGGAAAATCCCCAAAAAAGTCTGCAGGAAAATTCCCCACCCCGTTTTCCTACCAATCGATCGTTCTTTATTTGGGATCTCAGGATACCGTCTTCAGCTCCGTTCTCAGGGAGAGAGAGAGAAAGAGAGAGACTTTTGGCTTCATGCAAAGAAAGCAGCAGAAGCAGCAGAAGTCTTTCTTTCTGTCCCCCAAACTTCGACAGAAATGAGTCTTTGCCGGCGCAGCCTCTTGGAGCAGGAGGCCTTGCAGGGTCCCAAAGACTCATTTCTGGTGGAGTTTGGGGGAGAGCAAGGAAGACTTTAGGTTGCTTTCCTTGCGTGCAGCCAGAAGCAGAAGAAGAAAGAGGGGGAAAGAAGCAGCCCGGGGGCCAGGCCAGGGACGTGGGGCACATGGGGCAAGTTCCCCCCTCCTCCCTTTCCCCCTTCCCTTCACTACCTCATGTTGTTCGCAATGCAAGTGACTCAAGCCTTGTGTTCACACACAGCTGGATTAATTGCTTTGGGGGGGGGCATTTCTCTGTGGACCACCAATATTTTCTCACCGACCACCACTGGTCCCCGGCTAAACTGGCCTAGTCCAACCCCCTGCTTACTTACTTATTATCTGTCTGTCTTACGTTCCCAATTCTGCAGAAGAGTGGAAGCACATGAGCTACTGCTCAAAAAAAAACAACCCATCAATTTCCTAAGAGTAATTTCCATGCAGATGTCAATCAAATCATCTCTGGATGTCATGGGCCTCAGGGCTGGGATTCTATTGTTGGTTTTTCCTTGTCATCTTCCCCGCACAGGAAACGTGTTTTCACTTTAATTTATTCATAGTATTTACAGACGATTTTGCAGGCCCAAAAAGAAAAAAAATATATAGTGCTTTGCACAAAACAGGCACGACAGTCAGTAAAACCGTTGGTTTCATTTAAAGAGCAATTAAGGCAGCTGACGGAGAGCCATCAAAAGCCAAGAAAAGATAAATCATGTCCTTCAAAATGCAACATTAGCTTATGCAAACTCTCAATTCCCAGATCATTTGGAAAACGTTTCATCCCTTTTCTCTCTGTCTCTTTTCCCCTCCAATTTTTTTTTCTGGGTGAAAATCTTTGGGTTTTTTGAGTTCTTCACTCAGTCTGCACCTATAGTATCCAGAAGGCAAAACATCTTCCTCCCCTCCCCATTTTTCTTTGCTGGCATGCAACCTGAGGGGGGGGAGGTTTAGCAATTTTTTCTGTGCGAGGGTTTGTGTGGGAAGATCTCATGGAAAAAGGAACTGTAATTTTAGATGTTTGGGTCCTTGTTCCAAGTGAAGTGGGGGGGGGGGGAGATGTAGTTATGTGGCAAATTTAAGAAGTGGCGTGTAATTCAGAAACCACCCAGAATGCAAATCTTTCGTCCGGGGAGACCAGGTTTAGCCCCCCGCCCCAACCGAGTTAATTCACAGCCCCCTCCAGTCGGTGGGTCTGATGCAGGCCGCGTCCTTCCCTTCTGCTTTCTGCCTCTTGCATAAAACCATGGAAAATCAATCAAGCTTTCGTAGCTCGTGGTGCTTCTCAGCTGCATCTCTGCAAAGGAAGCAAAATGTGGAGAAACTTTTTCAGGCAGTCTGGCTCGTGCAATGCAGGGATCGCCAACCTTTTGGACCTCAGGGACCACAAAAAAAAAAAATCTGCAGGAAAATTCCCCACCCCGTTTTCCTACCGATCGATCGATCGTTCTTTATTTGGGATCACAGGATACCGTCTCCAGCTCCGTTCTCAGGGAGAGAGAGACTTTTGGCTTCATGCAAGGAAAGCAGCAGAAGCTGCAGAAGTCTTTCTTTCTCTCCCTCAAACTCCACCAAAAATGAGTCTTTGTGAGACTCTTGGAGCAGGAGGCCTTGCAGGGTCCCAAAGACTCATTTCAGGTGGAGTTTGGGGGAGAGAAAGAAAGACTTTGGCTGCTTTCCTTGCGTGCAGCCAAAAGCAGAAGAAGGAAGAAGTGGAAAGAAGCAGCCCGGTGGCCAGGCCAGGTGCATGGGGTGAGTGGCGCAAGTTCCCCCCTCCCCCCTTTCCCCCCTCCTCTCACAGCCTCGTGTTATTTGCAATGCAAGCGATGCAAGCCTTGTGTTCCCGCAGGCCATGTGGGCAGGGCAGCCTTGTGTTCCCGCACAGCCTGGATTAATTGCTTTGGGGGGGACATTTCTCTGCAGACTACCAAAATTTTCTCGCAGACCACCAATGATCTCCAGCTCACTGGTTGGTGACCACTGGTGCAACGAGCTTTCAAAGGAAGGACAGCCACCAGGGTCGGTCAAAAAAAGTCAAAATGGCAACTTCCGTGGCATCGTCGCCCCTTGCCATCTTGGCTTCTTTTGAGCTTTCCCTGGAGACATTTCACTCACAAACTAGGATCTGAGCAAGCTGAGTTTCTGGGGTTTGAGGACAGCTATTTCCAAAGAGGGGAATAAAGAAATGTTTAGTACTAAAATGCACAAATTCATCAATGTGACTTATTCTTAAAAAATGATATAAAAGATACAGAATGGCAAAAAAAAAAAAAGCTTTTATTTGAAGAAATTGGCACCTTAATGCACAAAGCCTTTAGGGCAAACTTTTGCAAGAACTAAACTTGTTTACTATGACAAGAAACGAGTATAAAATTAGAAATTGAGAGAAGCTTAAATTGCAAATATGGCTTATCGTTCTTGCTTATTTATATAACTCAAAATGATTTTCTATCCGTCTTTTTCTACGATCTGTATCAGAATAGAATAGGAATAGAACAGAATAGAATAGGAATAGAATAGAATAAGCTGGAAGGGACCTTGGAGGTCTTCTAGTCCAACTCCTCAAGCAGGAGATCGTACACCATTTTCAGACAAATGGCTGTCCAGTCTCTTCTTAAAAACCTCCAGTGATGGAGCATCCCCAACTTCTGGTGGCCAGCTGTTCCACTGGTTAATTGTTCTCACTGTTAGGAAGTTTCTCATTAATTCCAGGTTGCTTCTCTCCTTGATTAGGCCTGATGATGTTGCACACATCCCAATGTCTTTGAGTCAGTTTTGCAGATTACACAATTCTCTTCATATGACATTCCTGGCCCCTTTCTTTCTCTGGACTCTTGGGGACAGGGAAAAAAAAAGAGTGAATTATTGTTTTCATCAGCAAACCCCCTTCCTGGGTGTGGATGCAGCAGAATGAGCTGCCTTCTCCCTTTGCAAATCTAAGAAGGGGTTTATTCCCAAGATGGTTTGGGCTTTGAATTAACTCTATAGAGCAGGAGAGCAAACTATGGTTTAATCCTACAACTTTTTTTTTTTTTTGCATATGATCAACTTCAGAGTTTAATTTCCCTGCAGAGATCTTTCAGATACAATTTGGATAAGCAGTGCTTTATATGCCAAGTATATTCAATGGATGAGTCAGAAAACAGAAATCTGGCTACATTAACATGTTATTAGGTTAAAAGAAGAAAAACAGTTGAGAATGGTGACCTATTTGGATTATTGGAAGGTGAAGCAATCTATCGTTTCTGAACACCCTTTTTTTACATGTCGTACTGAATTATCTTGAGTTTTATGCTGAATAATCAAGTTTATAAAGAAATGCTTTTGAACAAGAAAAGGCTTGTTGGATTCTTCTATAATTGACAGGGTTGGTTCTGTGGCATCAAATACAGTTTGAAATAACCTTTTCAGGTGGCATTTCAAAACCTCTAAAGATGGGCGGTGTGAATGCAGCAAAAAAGAGATCTGGAGGTTTCCAGAAAAAGACCAGACAATCATTTGCCTTGGGCAGAGGGCTGGACTAGAAGACCCCCAAGATCCCTTCCAGCCTTAGAATTCTGTGAAAAGCAGCTCACCAAGGAGACTCACTTGGGGTGCCAGTATGAAAAGTAATTTCATACCATGAGTTGCTTTGAGTCTTTTTCTGTAGTCAGAATTCACCCTGGACTCTTAACATTGTCCCAGGGTGGATGTGATTAGCTTTTGTATCCTTCCCAGCTGGCTTCCAACAAGCAAAGTCTATGGGGAAGGCCAAATTCATTTAAAAACCATGATTCACTTAACAACCATGGCAAAAAAAAAAGATGAGAAAATTGGGTGTCGCTCACATAACAACTGCCAAACAACACTCTTAAAAAGACAAAATAAAATGACTGAAGTTAATATTCTCTCTCTCTGCTCTCTTTTCCAGATCAGGAAGTGTCCTACACCACTGGAGTGAAATCTATTACTTTGTGGAACATCTGGCTCACAAATTTATAAGGTAAGAAATTATGACCAGCTGACAGCATAAGATATGGGTTGCAGGGGGGTTGAGCCATGTGCCTTTTTGGCACTCTGCATCAGGGGTGGGATTCTACCAGTTCCCACCTATTTGCTAGAACCGGTTGTTAACATTCTAAGCAGTTTGGAGAATCGGTTGTTAGAAGAAATTCCTGGCCTAATCCTGTAAGGAAGGCAGGAAGGAAACATTCTGGTGTTGCTTACAGAAACTGCCTCTCCATTAACCCTTATTACATTCTTGGCAGGACTAGACTTCCTGTCTCTGGAACTTCTCTGGAGTTTTTTTTCCCCTCCTTTGCTGGTACTTTGCTTGTGTGGAGGGACCATTCAAAGTTACTATGGCACTGAAAAAAGTGATTTATGACCATTTTTCACACTTACGACTGTTGCAGCATCCCCACAGCCACAAGAGGCCAGGCGAGGAGATACGTGCCTCGATGTGAGTGATGTTGAGTTGGCCACGCCCAGCCAATCACATGACCACCAAGCCACACCCATCAACTAAGCCACGCCCACAGAACCGGTTGTTTAAAAATTTGAATCCCACCCCTGCTCTGCATGTTTACTCCAAAGTTACAGCAGTCATGATACTCAAGTTTGTTGACTGTAGCCTTGGTGTCTAATCATGATGTAGGCTAGGAGAGAATCAAGTAGATCTTTTCAGTATGAGCCATAGAAGAATCCTTCAAGTTTTGGGGTCTTGTAATCTCTTAGGATTTGAAATAGATACCTGACATTAGAACTGTCATTTAAAAAGGCACAACGAAGAACGTTCTTCCTGCGTCAACGCACAAAACTCAGGCTGCCCCAGGAGCTGCTGATGCAGTCTTACAGATAAATTATTGAGCCTGTCATTTGTGCTTCTATGACTGTCTGGTTTGGTACAGCAGGAGAGGAACAGACTTCAACGGATAGTTAGGACTGCAGAAAAAACAATGGCCACCAGCCTGCCTTCCATTGAAGACCTGTAGATTGCACAGGTCAAAAAGAGGGCTGAGAAAATAACTACAGGCCCCTCACAATCTGGACAGAAACGGTTTCAAATCCTCCCCCTAGTTGCCAAAGCACCTAGACACAGTTTTTTTTTCCAGACCATCATTCTACTGGACACCTAATTCCCACAGTATTGTTTTATGCCTAAGTATATTCACCCATCTTGTATGGCTGTAGAATTACTGCTATTGTCCTTCTCATCTTCTCTACTATTTCCTCTTATTGGTATCATATTATGATTACTATTATTCTGATGCTTTGCATGGACATTGAGAACTTCTGCACCAGAGATAAATTCCTTTTGTGTCTAATCATCCTTGTAAACAAAGAACATTCTATTCTATTTCTATTCGTTTTTTCCTTGTCTTGATTCAAGTTTGCCCTTTTAAAACCTTGTTGTCCCTTTGATTCTCAGAGATAGTGTAGCTGAAGGAAATTTATTGAGCAATTTCAAAATAATTGAGAAAAACACCAAGTTTGTTTTGCCTTTTTGTTGTTGTTGTTGCCTTGAACTGGATTTCCTCTTAACTGAAGAAAGGGAACACAAGTTTCAAAGAATTCCAAGCAGTTGGTTTCCCTGTGTGTTTTCATGGGCACAAACTCCGGGAACTTATTCGAACCTGATTTATTGTTTTCAAGGAGGTCTGGCTTTTTTTAGAGGAAGAAAATTGCCACATTTTGAGTCTTACGGTCTGATTTCTGGCCCTAGTAAGCATTTAAGTATACTTTAACTGAGTTGTCACCAAAGGATCTATGATAGGAAAGTTGTGATTTGGTGAGGAATGGAAAATTCTCCAAGATTTGTTCAGGTTTGCAAACTGCTTTTCTAAATCTCCTTGATTTGTTCTTTTTTGGGTTGAAATGGAATAAAAATCTCTTATTAAGTACTGTAAATAAATCCCTGGCTCTGCTGAGGGTGGAGCATCCAAAAAATGATCCTGAGATTAATTTATATTTGTAGACGAGGCGTGCCTTCGGAATGATGTAAGGAATGGATCTCTTTCGACCAGCAGGGCCAGAAATTATATACAATCTGCAGAAACAGCCACGCATGGAATGCACATGGAAAGAAATGAGGTTTCATTTCAATAGTCATGGCTGCCATCTTGACTTTTCTGATTATCTGTAGAGGCACTTCACACATTCCGCTGGGAAGAGGAATATTGCCATGTTTCACTGAGAGAGGAAGGAAGGAAAGAAGGGAGGAAGGAAGGAAGGAAGGGAGGAAGGAAGGAAGGAAGGAAGGAAGGAAGGAAGGAAGGAGAAAGAGAGGGAGGGAGGAAGAGAGGGAGGGAGGGAGGAAAAAGGAGAGAGGAAAGAAGGAAGGAAGGAGAAAGGAGAGAGGGAGGAAGAGAGGGAGGGAGGGAGGAGAAAGGAGAGAGGAAGGAAGGAGAAAGGAGAAAGAATGGAAGGAAGGAGAGAGCGAGGGAAGGAGGGAGTGGAAGAGAGGGAGGGAGGAAGAAAGGAGAAAGATGAGAGGAAGGAAGGAAGGAAGGAAGGAAGGAAGGAAGGAAGGAAGGAAGGAAGGAAGGAAGGAAGGAAGGAAAGGAGTTCCTCACTTTGCTGTCTTTCTTTCTGCAGCCCCCAGTTGAGAATGTCCTTCATTGTCTTCTCCAATCAAGGCTCAACCCTCATGGACCTGACCGAAGACAGGTGAGAAGGAGGGGACAGGGGTGTTACCTGTCCTAGGACCCGCCACCCTAGATGTTTCTCCGCACACAAATGTTGATGTTCCACATTGGGTAGCAAGCCTGGCCAACCTATTAAACAGGCTTGGGGTCCTTGTCTCTTAACGACCCCTCTTTCAAGCCCCCCAAAATGATCCCTAGGACATATTCGGAGGGTGTTGAGGAAGCATCTGCCTTTTTCAGCCAAAGGAGGTTATGGGGCCAAGATTGCTGCTTTTTAAAAAAACCTAAAAAGTTGTACAACTTTCCTGTTTTACCCAGAGAGAAATTTCTGATTAATCAGTGACTGTGTTTGCATTCAGCCAAAACAGTACTTTGCTATTTTTAAGAACAGCAACCACTGCCTGTAGTAGAAGTTACTTAGGAATCCAGGAGGAGCAGAGACTTTGAGACTGAGCTCTGCTCCCCTATCTTGGAAAAGGGGGGAGGGGAGGAAATAGGTTCAAAGCTAAATGTAAGATAAAAGAGGAAAGACAACAGAGGAAGGTGGGGGTGCGGGGGGGTGTCTGTCAGCTTTGCAACTCTGTTACCCTGTTCATGCCATGCACTAAAACAGTGTTCCTCAACCTTGGCACCTTTAAGATATGTGGACTTCAACTCCCAGAATTCCCTAGCCAGCATTATTTTTTTGACCCAAGCAACGACTGTCCCCTCAGCCGAGTTGACATTGTTCTCTTGAAAAGAACCCAGATTGAATTCTTACAGCCTGTTAAACCTGGGCGGTAAACACACACTTGCAGTCCTCTCAGAAATCGCCTGCCCAAACAAATCAGCCATAAATTATCCTCTTTAGCTTAGCCTGGTGTGTCACACCAACTTGTGTCTGGCCTTGGTGTGGCTTTGAAATTAATCCTGATAAAGTGCACGCCAGGTATTGCATTATGTAGCTTCCATGGTATGCAGGGACTGAAATCTGGGGTTCAATTTCTGCAGAAATAGATGGGTGGATAGACAGACAGACAGATAATAGAGATAGATAGATAGATAGATAGATAGATAGATAGATAGATAGATAGATAGATAGATAGATAGATAGATAGATAGATAGATGAGAGAGAGAGGGAGAATGAGAGAGAGAGAGAGAAATATTCTACATTTTCCCTCCCTGAATATAATACCTTGCCTTTGTCTCTCTTACAGCATACCTTGTTCCTCACAAGTTAGGTTTCTATCCTTTAATCCAGGGGTCTCCAACCTTGGCAATTTTAAGATGGGGGGGACTTCAACTCCCAGAATTTCCCAGCCAAACTGTTGGCTGGGGAATTCTGGGAGTTGAAGTCCCCCCCATCTTAAAATTGCCAAGGTTGGAGACCCCTGCTTTAGTGCAGTAGCATTAGAAAAATAAGAGAAGAGGAGAGAGGGGCAAATCTGACACCTCATTACTTGTTGGGAATTGCCACAGATTTTTCCCACGTGTGTTCCTGCAGATATTGGTGAATGGTGAAGTTCAGGGGGCGGGAATCCAGCTTCCTCCCCCTTTTTCTACCCCCTTCTCCCTTTTGGGGGGCTTTCTCAGGACTCTGGAAATGTTACTTACAGGTTGCCAGGCATTGTTATCTTCGGGAAAGGCAGGAAAGAATAAAGGAGAAAAAAAAGATGTGAGTCCCAAGGAAGAGAATTTTTCCCATGCCTAGAAAGCAAAATAGTTATCAGCCACCTCACTGTTCTGGCTGTCTCTGTACAATGAGATAATAATAGTTTTCCTCAAAGTTTCCCTCTCACCACAGCATTGCAAAATGTTTTATTTTGAATAGACAGTGGAAGAGTTCAGAACTGGGACTTCTCTGGCATCACTATCTTGCTAGTAGCAGATACTAATACCACTCTGTAAAGCCTTAAGAAGGCCACACCTGGAGTATTACATCCAGTTTTGATCATCACACTATAAAAAAAGATGTTGAGACTCTAGAAAGGGGCAGAGAAGAGCAACCAGGATGATGAGGGGACTTGAGGCCAAAACATACAATGAATGGTTGCAGGAACTGGGCCTGGCTAGTCTAGGAAGAGAAGGACCAGGGGAGACAGGAGAGCTGTCTTCCAATATTTGAGGGGCTTCCACAGAGAGGAGGAGGGGGTCAAGCTGTTTTCCAAAGGACCCAAAGGCCAGACAAGGAATAAATAGATGGAAAGTAATCCAGGAGAGATTCAAAGTAGAAATAAGGAGGAATTTTCTGGCAGTGAGAACAATCAACCAGTGGAACAGAAGTTGCCTTCAGAAGTTGTGGAAGCCTCATCACTGTAGGCTTTCAAGAAGAGATTGGATTGCCATTTGTCAGAAATGGTGTAGTAGGGTCTCCTGCTTGGGCAGAGGGGGGTTGAACTAGATGACCTCCAAGGTCCCTTCCAACTCTGTGAATCTGTATCCACATTCTCTCTAATCAAAGACTGTGTCTTCTGCTCTTCCAGGGAAAAAATCCGTCAAGGGTTAGATGAGCTTCAGAAGGTCCTGCCTGGAGGGGACACCTACATGCACGAAGGATTTGAAAGGGTAAATAAGAACAAAGAAGTTACAAGAAGTCTTGGTTTTGCAGTGGGTGCTACAGGCACAGGGCAGGCAGCATCCATGGGAAGTAGCAGGGGTGGGCTGCTGGGGGCTCGCAGGGGTTCAGGAGAGCCCCCTAGCTGAGATTCTCTGCAGTTCGGAGAACCCCCAAGTCCCACTCCTGGCTGGCCCCGCCCACCCCTCCCTTTCACTCCCAGGAGTCCCTACGCAGCCCGTTTTGGTGCAGGTAAATGCAGGGCCAAAGAAGGGCCTCCCAGAAGTTTGGGAAGGCCAGAAATGGGCCCGTTTCTGGCTTCCAGAGAGCCTCTGGAGCCCGGGGAGGCTGTTTTCGCCTTCCCAGTGTCACGAGAAAAGCCTCCAGAGTCCGGGGAGGGCAGAAATGCCCCCCCGACCATGGTGCAGGAGGCCGACTAGGCCACACCCACCGTGGCCACTCCCAGCCAGCAACCGGGCCGAGAACTTGTTGCTAAAAAAAATTTTAAGCCCACCCTTGGGAAATAGGCAGGGGTGGGATTCTACCAGTTCGCACCTATTTGCTAGAACCAGTTGTTAACATTCTAAGCAGTTCAGAGAACCGGTTGTTAGAAGAAATTACTGGCCTAATCCTGTAAGGAAGGCAGGAAGGAAACATTCTGGTATTGCTTACAGAAACTGCCTCTCCGTTAACCCTTATTCCATTCTTGGCAGGACTAGACTTCCTGTCTCAGGAACTTCTCTGGAGTTTTTTCCCCTCCTTTGCTGGTACTTTGCTTGTGTGGAGGGACCATTCAAAGTTACAATGGCACTGAAAAAAGTGACTTATGACCGTTTTTCACACTTACAACTGTTGCAGCATCTCCACAGTCACAAGAGGCCAGGCGAGGAGATGGTGCCTCAATGTGAGTGATATTGAGTTGGCCACGCCCAGCCAATAACATGACCACCAAGCCAAGCCCACCATCACATGACCACCAAGCCATGCCCACCAACTAAGCCACGCTCACAGAACTGGTTGTTAAAAAATTTGAATCCCACCCCTGGAAGTAGGTGTGTGAAAGACAGCAAGATGTTGGTTGCCACCATGCCCGGGATGAGATTCCACTAGTATAATAATCGGTTCGGTGATTGCACACTTTGCGTGCACACCAGAGGTGGGTATTCAGCAAGTTCTGACCAGTCCTGGATAACCGGTAGTGGAAATTTTGAGTAGTTCGAAGAACCAGCAAAGCCCACCTCTGACTGGAGATTTTACAGTCTCCACGCCCACAGAACCGGTAGTAAAAACAATTGGAATCCCATTGCGCACGTACCGAATGTGGGCTCTGCCCACGCTTTCCACATTGAAAACGGCTCTAATACATACTTTCTACGGGAGTCCCTGTGAATAAAACAGCTGAGCCATGGCAAACCCCTCTCCTGCGCAAATCAGCTGTGCTCTAACAAAAGGAAATAAAGCACATGAAAAAGCAAGGAGAGCCGGATGGGCCCATATACTCGTCCCAGCGAACCGGTTCACTCCCAGCTGATCTTTGGTGCAAGGGTTTCTCCTGAACTGGTCCAAATCCCACCCCTGCACCATGCCATCAAAGCCCCAGCCAGTTTTCATTAGGCTTTCCATGCAAGATACACGTGGGTTGGGGCTGCAACCACATCGTCACAAGGTCCAACTTGACGTTTGCTTGGCCCTGTGGCCACTGTGGCTGGACTGCTGCCCCCCCATCTCTTCCCTGTCTGCTTCTCAGTGGGTGGCACCATATTCTTGCCAGGGGTAATTGAAACTAAATTTTATCCATACTTTACATCCTTATCAGTCTCCTTGGTTCTGTTTCAGGCCAGTGAGCAAATTTACCACGAAAATGTTCAAGGTAAGAATACATTCAATAAAGTGGCAGTAATTTTTTGCTCATTAATTGAGTTGAGTTTACTTCATTGATTGGCTCTTAGGTTCCAGACACAAATGATTACTAAAATCTGATTAAAAACAATTTTAAATGAAATTGGCGTAAAATGATCTTTGTAAATCCTAGGCTGCATTAACAGAGGGATAGAATCAAAATCTCGTGAAGTGTTAGTACTGTTTTATGAAGCTTAATAAGACCACACCTGGAATACTGCATCCAGTTTTGGTCACTCCATTATAAAAAAGATGTCGAGACTCTGAAAAGATATAATATATCATCACCCTCTCTGGAAAATGCAGTCATTTGATACCCAGCTGCTCTTCTCCAAAGTAGAAAATTCCCTGTAGCAGTTTTTGATATTTGACCAAGACTAATAATTACTGGAACATTTTTTTCCTTCAGACAGAATCCTTATCTTCACTGTCATAACAGCAGTATGTTAACTTGAGCATGTCATGCATAACTCAGGTTGACAGCAGCAACCAAATTAACTTTAATTGCTTCTTCGCTGTGGTGTGATCATTGGAAAGGCAGACCACGGACAAGCCCAGGCCGGGCTCACATCACGATAGCAATCTTGGGGCGATAAGAACACCTTTGGGCAGCAATTCTGCCTTCTTTGCGGATGGCATGTTGCAACTGGGATGATAATAGGTTGTCTCTTCGTGATGGGCTGTCCTGCCCTGAAGCCATCCCAAGGCTTCCCTCTTGGGAAAAGGAATAAATGCACGACTCTGGGTGGAAACAGCAGCCTTTAATTCTTTCTCCTAAACCCCATCTGTAATTTTTAATAAAAGGGGAGGCAGAGTTCATCTTGATGTGAATTTACAGTCCTGTAAAGAGATCACATCCATTGAAGCCAGAGCTCTCCAAACTTGGCCACTTTAAGACTTGTGGGCTTCAACTCCCAGAATTCTCCAGCCAGCGTAGCTTGAAGTCCACAAGTCTTAAAGTGGCCAAGTTTGGAGACCCCTGATTCAAGCACATAGGAAAAGTCAAAATTCAGGATTCTTTCAAGATGTGATCACAGCAGAACTATTGTATGGGTGCCAGGGTAGAAGAGCTGGATCCAGCAATTATCCAACAAGATGCAGTTCAGTGGAGAGAAAAGCTGCTGCATTTAGGCAGAAAAAACCCAAATGCATAAGTACAGAATGGGTGGTGACTGGCTCTTAAGCCAGGTACCACTTATTTTGTTACCTCTGTGTTTGATTTTCCCTGCCTGAGTGAGTAAGTAATAGTCATACTATTATTAATAGTCATAATTTACTATTATAAGTTAACTATTATAACTAATACTTAATGAAGAAGGTAATAGTAATTACTGTAATAGAGATTTAGGTGGATCACTGCTTACTGTAAGTATGAGCCAGCTGTCAAAAAAGCCAATACAGTCCTAGGCAGCATCAACTTTTGATAAAAAAAGATTGGACCAACATTTGACCAGGATAGTATAAGCTGTCCTGCCTTGGGGAGGGGGATGGACTAGAAGATCTCCAAGGTCCCTTCCAGCCTATGATTCTATGGAGTGAACCTGGGCCCACCTTGCCTTTGCACGGATGCTTGGTACAATGTGTATGCTCTCTCTCACCAAGTAACCTTCATTTACTCTGTGCGCACTTCTAACGAAACTTTCTTTGTCCCTTGCTTCCGTGGCCCAGTTTACTGTGAAGCAGCCGGTCATATTCCCACCGTAAAACCCGAATCCCCAGATGGTCTGGAAGGGACCAAGAAGGAGCTACAACTACAGTTCCTTCCAGGGCATCAAGCTCTACAGTTTGGTTTTTGGGCAGGCAGCCATTAAGACATTCACACACATGTGCTTATTCTCTAAAAATCATGTATGGTTATATCCCAAAAGTCTGTAGAGATTCTCAGCCATCCAGGTCCTGGTTGTCCCAAAAGTGCTTTTTCAAGAGGCAAGTGGACTTTCTGGTTTTTTCTTTGAAGTAATTTCGCTTCTCATCCTGACAGGATGGCGGGGAATGGAAGGATTTATATTCCTTGAAGACAGCTTGCCATTTGCATCCTTTTAGAGGGTCATTGAGGCCACTTGGAGGTTTATCTGCATCCTGGATGACTGAGAATCTCTACAGACTTTTAGCTATCCAATTTGGGATGAACACCCTTTGAATGGTGTGAGAGTAGGAATGGATTCCCAGAGGAAAAATTGCAGATTATAGGAACCGGGAGCACCACTCAGGTGACCCTGAGGACATAGAGAAACATCCAAGTGGTCTCAATGACTCTCTAAAAGGAGACAAATGACCTGCTATCTGCAAGGAATATCAATCCTTCCATTCCCCACTGCCCTGTCAGAGCTGAAGGAGCTACTGGGATGAGAAATGAAACATCTTCAAAAGAAAAAAAAAAAACAGAACATCCAGTTGCCTCCTGAAAAAAGCACCTTTGGGATTTATACCCAAATGTAGACATATCGGATAAGTAAGCAGGACGCTTTGGAAAACAGGCTAATATATTGACTACAGAGCCTGGATGGTGCCTGCTTTCCTATGACACGTGCATGTGGGTGGATGTTGGCACCTCTTCAAGTCGTTCTGGACTCTTGGCAACTGCTTGTCCAAGTGCTCAAGAATTCCAGTTCCCAGTCTGGTGCCTCCACCAAACTGGCTCTCTTCTTTGAGTCAGCCCTGACATTTGATGAGTCCCCACAGTTTTCTTGGCAACATTGCCAGAAGTGGTTTGGCATCACCTCTTTCTTCCCAGGCCTGAGAGAGAGAGAGAGAGAGAGAGAGAGAGAGAGAGAGGCACTGGCCTAAAGCCAACATCCGTGCCCAAAGTTGGAACTCCATTTCTAGCCATTGTATTTAACCACTGTATTAAATACTTAGTTGTTTGCCTGAACCTGAGTTTGTGTAAATGTGACTGTCTTCATGTTGTAGTACAGGGGTCTCCAAAGTTGGCAACTTTAAGACTTTGTGGACTTCAACTCCCAGAATTCCTCCTTGAGTCATGTTAGCTCAGGAATTCTGGGAGTTGAAGTCCACAAAGTCTTAAAGTTGCCAACTTTGGAGACCTCTGTTGTAGTAAAACAGGAAGGAGACTTGTATGACAGTTTGCAAACAGCACCAGGTATACAGCAACATGTTTGAGTAGAAGAAGGTGGTAGCTGGCTGTTTTATTGTCCTTGACCATTAATTCTACTTCTGCAAATGGTTTCCCTCATCAGGTTATAGGACCGCCAGTGTCATTATTGCCTTAACAGATGGAGAACTTCATGAGGACCTTTTCTTCTATTCTGAACAAGAGGTGGGAGCCTTGAGTTGAAAGTCTGGGATGAATGGAATGATGCCCCCCATCCCCCCCCCCCCCCCCCCCCCCCCCCCCCCCAAGAAAAGTTGCTCTTCCCAGGGAAAGTTGTGTCCCTCCTATACATCCAGAAATAGGTTGGTTTTAAAATCTCAACTCCTGTTGAAACCTCAATCAAACCATGTCCATAATTAACAGATCTTCTCCTTTGCAGACTTTCTACTTTTGGGGGTTTCTCAGGAAAGGAAAGGAATGCATTTTTAATGTTAATTTATTTTTGATTTGCAGAGAGAGAGAGAGGGAGGGAGAGAGAGAGAGAGAGATGTGGTGAAGTTGATGGCACATGTTTGCAGGCGTTTGTTTTGTGTGTTTACCTCAGAGGCTCACAACTGGCATGTCATTTTAGCTCGCTTTTATTTTGGGAGTCTGTTGCAAACAAGAGAACTTTGCCCAGACAAGCTTAGAGCCACATTCTGACAGTTCACACGCTTGTTTACCAGGGAAATGCATTAAAAGGGCAAGAGATATATGTGTTTAAATAAAATAAAATGTGCAGATGAATTGGCTATTCTCTTGGGAAGTGACAAGATGAGGGGGAGCGAGAAGTTTGCATGGCACTTAATGTCTTTCAATGTTGTATTTGCAACCTCTCCTATAAATGCAGTGCATTCCCATTTCTGCACCCCCACTTTGCAAGGGTTGGAGGGGGCAGATCTCTTTATTTCAATGTTGCTGTATTTTTTCTCTTCCCATCTTACCTCCCATCAACCAGATTCTGCTTCATTTGTTTCCCCTCCAAGTCCTCCTGAGCATGCATTTTGTCCTGTCCCCCCACCAGTTCTGGGAAGCATGCATGAAGAAAGCACATAATGAAATATAAGCCCAGTGCATTTCTTTCCCAGTGTTAGCCCAGGGACTTGGAAAACAAGGAAAATGTTGCCTCTCTCTTCCCTCCACTGTCATCTCTTGACTGCAAAAATGAAATACTTCGGGGTTCAGCAGATGCATTGCAACATCTTTTAGAAGGATGAACCAGGCATTGTTTTTCAGTAATACAAATTTTCAGTGCTGTCACTGCAGTTAGAGAAATAAAGACTAATTGGGCTCCAAGATGGGGAGAGCACATTAACTTTGCTGTGTTCTGAAAACAAAAATTAGAGCACGGGGTAGAGAGATCCATCCGTGCACTTGGCCTTCCCCAATCCAGATGCTTTCAGGGAATTCTTAGTCTGCAACACATCTGGAGGGCATCAGATTGCAGAAGGCTGTCGTGGCCCATCCTCCCTGCCCGAAGCATTTGAAAGGAATTGGCCAGATGTATCCTGCCTGCCTGCCTTCTTTTTGGATGCTTGGGAATTGAGCAGCCTTACGCCGGACAAGGCATACGTCGAGACGCGTAATTTTAGCCCTCTTCTACAGTCATAATTATTGTTGTGCAGAAAAGGCAGACTGATTTCCCTCTCTCCTGTCTCCCCGTTGTTTCCGTTCCAGAGAAGAAGCTCCTAACAATAATTATTTTTTTTAAAAAATTTACATTTAAAAGAAATTCCCAAGAATACAATTCTGAGGTGACCAAGAAACCAGGGGGACAACCAATCTTGCATAGTATAGTGCAGCAAACTGACTTCTCTGGTCAGAAAATTTTAAAGAGAAGCACCTTTTATTTTATTATTTTATTTTATTTATTATTTTATTTTAATTTTATTTATTTTAATTTTTTATTTTATTTATTTTAATTTTTTATTTTATTTATTTTAATTTTTTATTTTATTTATTTTAATTTTTTATTTCATTTTAATTTTTTATTTCATTTTAATTTTTTATTTTATTTTAATTTTTTATTTTATTTATTATTTTATTGTTGTTGTTATTTTGGTTGTTGTTATTATTATTATTATTCATCGCAGAGTCAGCCAATGTTCAGACTGGGTTTGGCATTTTGGTCTACCTGTCGAGTCCTTCTCCAGGACCTGATGGTGTTACAGGTATCACCCCAGGATGGAAGCTGCTCCAATTAAAGCTGCCTTCTGCTATTGACCGATGGCAAATTTGTCACCGCCTGTAGTGTTCAAGTGGTGCTCCAGTTGTTTTGGGACTGCACCCAAGGCGCCTATTACTATTGGAACTACCCTTGCTTGCCTTGGCCATAGTCGTTCTATTTCTATGTCTTTGGATTTTGTGATCTTCTCCAGTTCTTTCTCTTCTCTTCTGCTGTCTCCAGGCACTTGTTGTTGTTGTTATTGTTATTCAGAAATTGGGTAGCCAAGCAGGAAAAATTGAAAAATACAGAGCAGGGGAAGAAACAAACGAACCATAAATGCAGCCATCCCTGCCAGCCAAAATAATAAAATATGCTTGAAATGTAATTTTTTTTAAAAGGGGGAGGCAGACAATCAGAAGCTTCTTTTCTGGGAAAAGGGACCTTGGTGAAATTAGAAGAGATGTTTTCGCATAGCTGCTTTGGTGTTGTGGTTAAGGCTCCTGGCTAGGAACTGGGAAGTGTGAACGGTACGGTATAAGGAAGGCCAGATATAAGGAAGGCCAGGAAGGTGGACACAAAGATGAAGCAATTGCATTTCCGTCTCCTTCCCTCAGTCCAGCACTTTTTTTTTAAATAATAATTATGGGTTACATCCCAAACAGAAAGGCAATTCTACCAGGTTGAAGATGGTTTTCCCCTTCCCCCCCGCCCCCCCATCCTGCTGAGGTGGCAGGCAGGTGGGTGAGATGGGCCAGAAGATAAAATGGTACCTAGGAAGCCCTGTCCAAGAATGACTACATTTCTTTACGCTGTTTGGGGTGCAACCAATGCTTTGTCCTCTCGTTCAAGGCCAACCGGTCCCGTGAGCTGGGAGCAACGGTGTATTGTGTTGGTGTGAAGGACTTCAATGAAACTCAGGTAATTTGCAATCTTGTTGGATTTGGGCAACACTTGGTTTAAGGGTAACAGCTTTCAGTCCAGCCGTGGGATCCTACCTGTTCCACTACTGGTTTGGTGATTGTGCATGTGTGCACCTAACATGTGCACCTAACATGCGCATGCTGCTTTTCCCACACCAGCGAAGGCTCTGCTGCGCCAATCAGCTGAGAGGATAAAGAAGGGAAAGGCACAGGGTTTGGTGGGAGGGCTGATCCTGAGCCTTTCTCTTCTTTTTCCTCTCAGCTGATTGCGGGCAGCTTGTTTTTTTAACTACCAGTTTGGCGAAACCGGTCCAAACCGGTAGCATACCACCACTGTTTCAGTCTCATTCGAAATTGCTTTCAAGGGATCCAGAAGGCCAGGATTGTTTATTTTATTTTTTATTTATTTGGATGTGGCTCCAAATGTCAAAAGAGTGGCCAGAACGATGGAATCAAAGCCTCCACCCTTTTCGGCAAGTGTAACATCCGCTCCTGCCACGACTCGGCCACCATCTTGATTTGGGGCACCGTTTCCTGTGAAAAAGGTCTGACCTATCTACAGATTCCAGGATGGCTGGAATAAAAGGAAAAGAAAAATGAAATCAATCCAAATGTCTTTCAGTGGGAAACCGTTCAGCTGCTGGAGTTCTCACAACCCCTTTCCTCATATTTCAATAAATCTTGCTAAAGAAAACCCTGAGAGTTAGATTGGAAAGAATTTTGGTTTTAGGTAGCTGCCAAAGAGCCTGGAAGTAGCCTCTAAAGACTCCATGGTTTCATCCTCCTGCAATAATTTAAACTATGATCCAGGTTCAGCCAGGATCCTATCATAGTTTTTCTCAGTCTCAGCAGCTTAAGTTAAAATGTGGGTTTCATCTCTCAGAATTCCCCATGCAGAATTCTGGGACCTGAAGTCCACACATGTGAAAGTTGCTGAAGTTGCAAAACTTTGTCCTATTATATTGAAGTTCTCTGCTTCAAGGGTGGGGTTGCTAATGGAAGAAACAAAAGGCACACACACACACACACAGATGTCAACAAAGCTTGGCAAACGATTGTCTCCACCTCTTGCGCAATGGCCATCTGCCTCTTGGGATTTGATTGACTGTGTGTGTCCAGCATTTCCTTGCATCCATGTTGGCTGACCCACTTCCACCCCTCTCCAAAACCAGTTGGCTCGAATCGCTGACAGCAAGGATCACGTCTTCCCTGTGAATGATGGCTTCGAAGCTCTCCAGGGAATCATAGACTCTGTAAGTTTTGCTTACCGCTGTACTCATTTCCATGCCTTTTGTGAAATTAGCATTGTTGTTTCCAGAAACAATATATTTAGCAGTGCCGGGACATTTTAGGGCCTCCTAGAGAGAAACCAGTAGCAGCCACTGAACTGAATGGCTTGGCCAGGTGAAAGAGAGGTTTGGACTGAATGATAGCTCTGAAATGCCAGGGAATTATTTAGCAAAAGCAAAAAGAATTAGTGGCTTTTATTCAGTGGGCTGGGCGAATTATATACCATTACGAAGCCTTGCATCTCACAAATCACCCAAAACAGGGAAGTACAGTACTGTCTTAGTGAGTCTTGCCAATTTTCAACAATATTTTTTTGGTCATTGCTATCACTGATGATGTTACTTAGTCTGGTGATGAAACATCTGCAAGAAAACCACCAAGCTCAGAGAGCAGATGGACTGCACCATTCAATCCTTCTATTTTTGTTATTGCTACATCTGAACAGGTAGCAGTGTAAGGTCTTCTGGAAGAGCTAATGGAGAAGGGCCTGGTTCAGGGACATCTGCACAGAGGGGGTTAAAAGAGTCAAGATGGCATCCATGACTGGCTCAATCAAAACCAACAATTTTGACATTTTTTTTGACCTCACATATGGAGGCCCCTGGCCTGATCCTTTCTCTATAGCTTCTGCTGAAGGAACTTCACATACAGGTAGTCTTCAGCTTACGATGAGCCCAAAGGTTTATGTTGTTAAATGAGAAATTTGTTGAGTGATTTTCTCCCATTTTACAACTTTGCTTGCTACATATGTGAAGTGAATTGCTGCAGTTGTTCAGTTAGCAACAGCGTTGTGAAGTTAACTTTTCCTCGTCGACTTTGCTTGTGTTCTGACCAAGGCTTCTGAGACCGTAATTACACACATGCTTATTTTAAAAACAAGTCTTGTTTTATTGCAGCGCTGGGAATTATTTTCACTCCCAGCCAGTAATGAATTCTCAAACAGTCCCCTGAGATAAGCACCCACCTTTCTTCCCTGTGAAGTGCTGCCAATCACAGAAGTGTCCAATGAACCAGAAAAAAAACCAACCGAAGTACAAAGAGCTTCAAGAATGAATCTGAACCGAATGAACAACTTTGCTTCCTGCAAAGGTTTCGTCACCTTTGCACCTCCTTTATACCTTATGGGAGGGCAATCACCACCAAGCCTTACTCCCGAGTCGCCCCTTTTGTCTCAGCTGCTCTTGTCTTCTAGCAGCTCTGTGCATAGGCGCACTGGGAACAGGCTCCCCTTGTTCCTCTGCTTCGCTGCTGCCAGACTCCGGAGGCTCTGGAGTCAGCACAAAATTCCCAGATGGTCCTGGCCCCATCTCTGCATTGGATGCAGGACCCTTGCTCGAGTCCTCTCCAGACTCCCGGATTGGTCCTCGTTCTTCCCCACTGTCCGATTCTGCTGCCGGCTGCATCGTCTGCCAGTGAACCACAACCACAGTGAACCACAACCACAGCTTGTCAGAAGGTCACAGAAGGGGATTGTGTGACTCAGGATGCTGCATCCGTCATAAATATGAGACAATTGCCAAGCATCCAAATATGGGGACTGTGGGGAGGCTACAAAGTCATAAGTGTGAAAAATGGCCATAAGTCATTTTTTTTCAGTGCTGTTGTAACTTTGAGCAATCACTAAACAAACTTTTGTAAGTCAATCGGATGTTCTGCAGGCATCTTGTGAGTGGCATTTCTCTCTGTGTATTTGCAAAGTTATGCTGCCTTCAACTGTTGCTAAACCCCAGGCAGTTTTTCCTTCATGGGAGAGCAAATCCTTGACATGCAGGAGAATTTGGCTTTCATTGTAGAGCCTCTCCAGATCAGATTCAGGGAGGTTTTTCTCTGGAATTCTTCCCCTTAACATCTGCGAAGTTTGGATCAGTGACGCTAAGTCAGAAGGAAGCTTCCTACATCACCAGGATGGAGAACGTTGCGTTCTCCCAATGTCACATCCCTGAAATTCCCAGTTTGCCTCCCTGTTAGATAAAGAAGTTGCATTTTGGCAATGTCTAGAAGACCATTTCATTAGATCATAGAATAAAAGACAAAAATATAAAGCAACCAGGAGAACCCAGTGGGGAGGAGAAGGGGAAATGAAAGTGAAGAGAGGAGGAAGCGCTGACTTCCACCTCTCTCTGTTGCAGTAGAATAAAGCATTAACATCAAACCTCAACTTTTTAGAATAGAATAAAATGAAATAGAATTCTTTATTGGCCAAGTGTGATTGGACACACAAGGAATTTGTTTTGGTAACTATGCTCTCAAGATACATATGTCAAGAATCATAGGTATAACACTTAGAAGTAACCATAGGGTACTGTAAATCATACTAGGAACTCACAGACTCGTGGTAACTGTTCTGTTTCTACCGCTACGAGATGAGAGAAAAAGGATAGAAGATAATCATCTTTTTTACTGTTCTGTATTCTGTACAGTGGTAGAATTGTCTTCTGTACAGAAGCAGATAGATAAACTCAACAAAATGTCCATAACAAAGTACTTTTATTGGTTCATCAGGTATCCTCATAACTCACATTTATGATGAAGTTCTTCTTTAATGACCAATCCTTTGCATATCTGTTTTGTAGGTAAAAAGATGGTTTATTTTCTATCCTTTTTCTCTCATCTCGTAGCGGTAGAAATAGAACAGTTACCATGAGTCCATGAGTTCAGCCAAGAGTGAGGAAAACTCCCTCCAACCCATCGAGGGTCAATTTAGTGACCAATCAGGATTACAGATGTGGTCACGTGATATGGACTACATTTCCCAGGATACCTTAACTAGATTTACCATGATGCATTCCCTTAAGGGGACAGCTCACAATTGCTACCTAACTACCCAATTCCCATACACTGGCTGGACAGCACAAAACATATATATAAGAAACATATAAAACATATAAATCATATTAGGAAACATAATAATAAGCTAGGGCCTATCAAATCATATTAGTAAACAGTCAATAAAAACCATCAATAAAAAAAAATTTTTCCTCCCCCACCCCGCATGATAATATAAACTAGCCATTTCATTAACAACAAATCAATTTAATCAGTAAAACCCAAAATCAAAGTTTCGTTCTTTTCATCTCATATACAAAGTCCAGAAGCAGTTTCTACATAGCAGCGAAAGTACTTATATTCTTTTCTTTGAGCAACATGGTCCATTTAGCCATCTCTGCCATCGACTTCTGTAGCCCTTCGACCACGGTGGGAATCGAAGTGTCCTTCCACTTTGGAAGACCATTGGTTCTTCACTCACCATATTACTTTAGATGAGATTTAACAGGCTAAACAAAGAAACTCTGGAGCTTCAGCATATCTGCAGCCCACTATGACGAAAGAAAGATAATTGCTTTCCAACACAAGTTGTATTGGTATGGACTTTGATGTTCATTTACAAAGCAGGGATAGAAGTTACTTTCTTGATCCCTCCAGGTACAAATACTTTTACTCTAATCCAGGGATCCCCAAACTTGGCAACTTTAAGACGTGTGGACTTCAGCTCCCAGAATTCTCCAGCCAGCTGGGTTGTCTGAAGACAGTTTCCATGGTCATGGCCAGCAAGACTATACATTGAGGTGCACAGAACACTGTTACCTTCCAACCGAAGTGATACCTATTTATCTATTCACAGTTGCATGCTTCCGAACTGCTAGCTGGGACAAGGGACAGGAACTCACCCCATAACGTGGTGCTGGGTCTCAAACCTGGGCTCTCAGCTTTCCAGCTGACAAGCTCAGCGTCTTTAACCGCTGAGTCATCACACCTTTTGGATTGATCTAGTACAATAGTGTAATTTGCAGCTGGATGATGAATTCTGGGAGTTGAAGTCCACAAGTCTTAACATTGCCAATTTTGGAGACTTCTGCTCTGATCTATTTTCTGGATCAGGAACAATGTTCTCTCTCTCCCTCTCTCTCTCTTCTCTCCTCCCTCCCTCCTTTCCTCCCCTATAATTTCTTCTAACCGAACCTACAAATGTGGTTAGGGCACCAGGTATTGTGCGAAGAGAAAAATATTCTGAGCTTTTAGACTTGCATTCCCTCTACAGCTGTTCCTAATAGATTCCAGAAGTATTTCCTCTCTCTTTGTCTCGCTGGCTGTATTCTTATAGCTTCAATTGCCAGCAGCAACTCACTAGATTTCATGCTCAGAAAACTCAGTCTAGAACCTATGAACCAGGTTCGGTTGATTTCTGACCGTCTTAACGGAGGAAATGTAGACTCATCTGGTAATATTATACAAGAGGAGATATTTTTTTTATAAAGAAAAATGGCTGGATGGCAAACATTACTTAGCCCGAAGGGAAAAGCGTGACCTATACTTCCCTCTGTAGGTGGGGAGAAAATGGTTACACCTGGTCCTTGATTCATCATTGTCTGTTTTGGCAGGGTATCAAAGGGCTTCTCTGCCAAAAAGGTATACCAGATGTATTAATATTTGGCAGGGGGGGGGCAAAGATGGACTGAAATCCTAAAGAATCATAAAGAACAGCAGCTTTTGTAAGCAGCAGCTGGGAGAGTGTTGAACAGGTGGATTCTGCAGGCATCGTCAGAGAACAGTGTGATAGTGTGATAGTGGTGCCCCCAATTGTTGTTTTCTTTGTGCAGATTCTCTGGGTCAGCACCAGTTCTTGCTTCTGTGAGAGTCACTCCCTTTTGTAAATTAAAAGCCAGTTATTTTAATAATAATAATAATATCAACAACAACAACAATATAATAATAATGGTGATGGTGATGGTGATGATGGTGGGACATAAATAAATGCAAAGAGATAAATAATTGTAAGATTATCATCCACAAATTACATCATGTGTCCTTTGATTCTAAGTGTGTAGATCAAAATAGATGCAGGTGGGAGCCAGCAATGCCCATGATGGGAGGAGCATAAGACTGAACCAGGAAGTGCCGAGGCATTGAAGCAAACCCCACCTTAATATGTGTGTGTGTGTGTGTGTGTCATGCTCCCAAGGGTGGAGCTTATGAGCCGTGGTGGCGCAGTGGTTAGAGTGCAGTACTGCAGGCTACGTCTGCTGGCTGCTGGCTGCAGTTCAGAAGTTCTCCAGGCTCAAGGTTGACTCAGCCTTCCGTCCTTCTGAGGTGGGTAAAATGAGGACCCAGATCCTGACTCTATAAACTGCTTAGAGGGCTGGAAAGCTCTGTGAAGCGGTATATAAGTCTAAGTGCCATTGCTTACTTGCTTGCTTGCTTGCTTGCTTCCTTCCTTCCTTCCTTCCTTCCTTCCTTCCTGTTAGAATGTAGTATTGCAGCTAAGTCTGCCCACTGCCAAGAGTTCGATCCTGACCAGCTCACAACTGTTCCATTCTGACCGGCTCAAGGTTGACTCAGCCTTCCATCCTTCTGAGGTCAATAAAATGAGGACCCAGATTGTTGGGGGCAAGAGGCTGACTCTCTGTAAACCGCTTAGGGAGGGCTGTAAAGCATTGTAAAGCAGTGTATAAGTCTAAGGCCTATTGCTCCCCTCCCTCCCAGTGGTTAGAATGCAGTATTGCAGGCTAACTATGCCCACTGCCAGGAGTTTGATCCTGATTGGCTGAAGGTTGACTCAGCCTTCCATCCTTCTGAGGTCGGTCAAATGAGGAGCCAGATTGTTGGGGGGGGGGGCAAGAGGCTGACTGTGTAAACCGCTTAGAGAGGGCTAAGCGGTTTACACAGTCAGCCTCTTGCCCCCCCCCCCCAACAATCTGGCTCCTCATTTGACCGACCTCAGAAGGATGGAAGGCTGAGACAACCTTCAGCCAATCAGGATCAAACTCCTGGCAGTGGGCACAGTTAGCCTGCAATACTGCATTCTAACCACTGGGAGGGAGGGAAGCAATAGGCCTTAGACTTATATACTGCTTTACAATGTTTCAGGCAAAAGATGCTACCATTGCTACTGAGCTAGGACACATTGCATCTAGGGCTAGCCCCACTGGTAGCTCCCACCTGCATCCATGGGGCCCCTTTTATCATGCCAATGACCCAGAAAGCATCCTTGTGTCCCTTGAGTTCTATGTAGGAGATTCAATTGTGCCACTGTGCCATTATTCTGATGTCATTCTGCAGGAGGTCTTCAAACTTGACAGCTTTAAGACTTGTGGACTTCAACTCCCAGAGTTCCTCCTTTGGTCATGTCAGCTCAGGAATTCTGGGAGTTGAATCCCACAAGTCTTAAACTTGCCAAGTTGGAAGATCCTTGTCATTGTGGGTTATCTCTGACTCTTAGGTCCTCCCTAGCAAAGAGGTATGCATATGTGTGAGTGATTTCAGCTCCGCCAAATGTCAGAAAATAGCCATAGGTACCTCCATGCCTTTCTGCACAATCCAAATAGGACTTTAGAACTCCTTACCCTTCTCCCAGGAAGTGTCCCGTTCTTTTTCTTGGAAAGAATCAGCTGGAATGAGATTGTGGGGATGCGTGGGCCACATAAATAAAATTAGCTAGCTACTCCAGAGGATTGCAACGGAAGTCTCCATGCTGTGACTCACTCAAAGGTCACAGACTCCAAGCCAGGGATGCCTCTTTTTGGACGTTTACATCCTTCTTTTTTAAGCAAAAGTTCCAAATTCATTTTTTTAAGCTGTGGTGATTTGTATCTTTCAGACTGGATTTCATCGGGCTCAGCCTTAAAGATTTGCACCAGATTTAATTTCGTGAGTGAACATAACATAAATAGGAATTAAACCTGATTTGAGAGTCGCACATCTAAGGAACCTAGAGAGAATCTAGAAGGCTTGCTAGTTGCCTATCTTTGATCCTTACAATGGCATTTCTTCCCTCCGTGGCTGGCTCCCCCCCCAGCAGTTCCTGTTTCTGTTTCTTCGTTCTCCTTTTAAGGGTATTCCCGAATATGAGGCCTTACATAACCGTGTTCCCCCAAAAATAAGACCGGGTCTTATATTAATTTTTGCTCCAAAAGATGCATTAGGTCTTATATTCAGGAAAAATGTGGTACTAAATACGTCCAGTTGGCTGGTGATCTTAACTGGGCTTATTTTGGGGGTAAGGCTTATATTACCAGCATCCTGAAAAAAAAATCATGCTAGGGCTTATTTTCTGGCTGGGTCTTAGTTTTGGGGAAACACGATAGTTAGAAAAATCTGCTACTTTTCTCCCATATGCAACCTTTTGTGGAGACTTATAAAAAAGATATTATTTCACCTGCATCTTCTGCACACAAGTGTTGAACGCTGGGGATGGGAATTGCTCCAGAGTACAGTCCTTGACTTACAACAACTCATTTAGTGACCCTTTGATGTTACAATGGCACTAAAAAAAGGGGACTCAGGATCATTTTTCACACTGATGACTGTTGCAGCAATCCCCAGGGTCATGTGATCAAAATCCCAGGGTCACATGACCCTCTTTTGTGATTTTCTGACTAGCAAAAAAACCAGATTCACTTACCAACTGTGTTACTAATTTAACAACTGCAGTGATTCACTTAACAACGGTAGCAAGAAAGATTGTAATAATGGGGCCTCTCCTTCCATTCTCCAGGTCTATTGACTTTTGGCCTCCTTTGATCTGAGTCCTTTTTGGTTTAGTGGTTAAGATATCCCAGCCTTTTTACAAAATAACGAAATCGACAGTATATAAAGAGAATCAATACAAAATGTGTTATCGGTGGTATCTGGCCCCTTTGAGATTAGCCAATATGTATCCAAATTTAAGCCCACTTTGTTGAAAATGCAAACAAACAAGGGGTACCTTCTTCCACGCTTGGTGGCTTTGCCCAAAGAGTAAAAAGTATTGGACAAAAATACGAACATGGATAAGAGAAATTACGAACATTCAATTAGAATTTAAGGCAGAATTTTTTTATTGGGAATAATAAAAGAGGAATATGCAAAATAAATAAATATTTAATTTTACATATAACTATTGCAGCAAGGATGGCACTTGCACAATGTTGGAAGAGTGATCAGATGCCAGTAGAAAACTTAATAATCCCAAAAGTCTATGATTGCACTGAAATGGACAAACTTACCCTAAGATTAAAAGAAAAGGAAGACTCAAAATATTATACAGTCTGGGAAAACTGGTATAATTGGATAAATAATAGAAACCAGTGAGAAATAGATAAGGAAGAATATAAAGAGGTTATAGTAGGAGTACCAGATATATGAAATAAGTATTAGAATATTGTTTGATAAGAAAGCACTGTCTAACTAATTTGCAATGTATACATTTTTGTTTTTATTTCATTTTTAATGAAATGCTTTGTATTTTGTATATATCTTTTTAATGTTTAATAAAGTTTTTTAAGAAAGAAAAAAGGAAAAAAGGAAGGAAAGAAAGAGAAAGAAAGAAAGAAAGAAAGAAAGAAAGAAGGAAGGAAGGAAGGAAGGAAGGAAGGAAGGAAGGAAGGAAGGAAGGAGAGAGAAGAAAGAAAGAAAGAAAGAAAGAAAGAAAGAAAGAAAGAAAGAAAGAAAGAAAGAAAGAAAGAAAGAGGGAAAAAAAGGATATTCCAGCCTTGAGCAACACTGGGAGTTCTCCATCTGGATGCACACAAGGTTGCTAAACCATGTTATTCTTTCTTGTGCCTTCTAGATCCTGAAGAAATCTTGCATTGAAATCCTTGCTGCAAAACCTTCCAGTATTTGTGCAGGCGGTGAGTTTACCATGGAATATTTTCAGCCTTTCTTGCTTTGGGGAATGGCGTCTCTTATTTTTTGATCCCAGAGGGAAGGGAGTCAGCTGTCTTCTGGCACTCTGGGGGAATTTTTCCTTGGCTCAAAAACGCCAGAAAATTCCATCTGTTGGTTGTCTGCTTGCATGAAAAGAAAAAATCTTGAATTGATCTATTTTTAGGGTTAGTTTTTATTGAGGGCAGATGGGCTCTCAAACTTCATTTATCAGATATCGGGCAGCCAATTGATGGAGGTTTTCGCCTTCCCTACTTTGGCTCCATCCCAAATCTCCCATCTTCTGTTGCCTTTGTTAATGTTTGAAACAAAAGAGAGAAAAAAATGCAAATCTCACCATCCTCCATTTTGGCTTTGTCCCTTTTCAAACTTTAGCTTCCCTGCTGGCAGCTATATCAGGATTGGGCAGGAGAGCACCAATTCCACATCCAAAGGATTGGTAGCAAGAGGGATAAACTGGATTTGGGAACCTTGCTTGGGATGTATAAGACTGTGTCTGGTCTCTTCTTGAAAACCTCCATGATAAAGCACCCACCATTTCTGGAAGCAAGCATTTCCACTGATTAATTATTCTCACTGTCAGGAAATCTCATATCTTTATGAGAAGTAGAGCATCCCATCAACCTACTCAACACTCTGAGAAGTTCCACATTTGCAATGGAGGCAAACTTCTCTTGTTTTCTAGATAGGTTTCCGATGTAGGAACAGGAGCAAGCTTGAAATAAGCCAACTACTGGATTGAATTTTATTTCAAAGTGGACCTCCTAGGAACAAAGAAGTACAGGGATAAATCAATGTTAGACTCATCCAGTGGTGGGATTCAACCGGTGTAACAACCGGTTTGGTGAGTGTGCACTTTGTGCGTGCATGCAGTGTTTTAAAAACAGCAATTTTCAGCTAAAACTTACCTTCTGCTGCAGCCCCGGTGAGTAAAACAGCAATTCGCTGTGCCATGCAAATCAGATTGGCTTCAAAACAAGGAAATAAAGGATAGACTAGGGCAGAGGTCAGTGGGTGGGGCCAACTAATCACCAGAACTACCAGTTCGCTTGAACCGGTCCAAACCGGCTGAATTCCACCCCTGGACTCACCATTGAAGATAGAAATCTTCAAACTTGGCCACTTTAAGACTTGTGGACTTCAAGCTGGCTGGAGAATTCTGGGAGTTGAAGTCCACAAGTCTTAAAGTGGCCAAGTTTGGGGACCTCTGATTGAAAAGATCTTCTAGCCGTCTCAGCATTTCAGGCTTATTCCAGCTTCTCCTGCAAAAAAACACCCTGGACTTATTTTCTCTTTTTCCCACTTTCTGATCTCGTCTTTCTGGCGTAGATTCACTGGGGGAAAAAAGAACTTCCTTTATTCTGGAGAGAATTATCCTCCCTGGGCAGCAGCTGGCAAACAGGCCTTGGCATCCACCCCAGTCGGCTGGCTTTTGCCCCTTCAGGGTCCGCTGTTGGCTTCTTTAAACATCTAACATCTCGCTGGGGAGAAGAAGGAGAGACATGAGGCTCTGCAGAATCACGGAGTTATTCAGAGTTCATGGGCTCCGCCAATTGTTTACTAATGATTTTGGATATAAATGGGAGTGAGTTTGCATGTTAGATGAGAAACACACTTCAGTTCATTCCCCAGGCTTTTTAAAGTCTGCAGACACAGCTATGCGATGAAGAATGCTGACCCACCCATTTTACGTTCTACCAATGGATAAGCTGCCTTTGTTCAGTCCATGCTGACTTTTTATTTTTTAGTGTGTAATCATCAGTCTGGTCCATCCAATTTTAGCCTAGATCTAAACTTCTAAATCTAAAACAAAACTGCATTAAAATTCATAATTTAACACTTTCTCCAATGTTTTGGCACTCAGTGTTTGACTCCAGAATTGCATTACAAAATATTAAAAATAATGATTCATAGGATCACTCATATGGAGGACGTTTTATGCCACAAACTAGAATTGACTTCTGTTTATTAAAACGTGTTCTCATCCAAGGTTTGGCCAATCACCAAAGTCCTAATGAACGAAGCCATGAATTCAATTGTTCTCGGTTTTTATTTTATCTTCAGATGTTTTAATGGCCTTTCAGATATTTCCTGGTTTGGTAGGAGGGACTTGGATGAAAACTAGCTGATACTTTCAGTATAGAATTGAGTAGATATCTTGGATGAATAGAAATCTTAAAGCCCCCATTGTCAGGGTTCCAAGTAATACGCCCATAGCAAACAGAACTCCGAAGCAAGTAGGTTCCTCAAAGAACAAGTTTATTGGATATATCATATTGGCACAGACTGGTGAAAACTGACTCTAAAGGTTCCCAAGGTTTTTACCTAATTAAAAGTAAAAGTTTTCCCCAATTCCCTAAATAATCAGTCATATTGTCCAATGTCCTGTGTGGGAATGTCCTTGATTCCCAAGGAAAACTATTTTGTTTTGGCTACAAAACTCCAGCTATCTCTATTCCCACCCTCCCTATTTCTCGGCACCATTGTGGTAATGCTAAAGCCTCCAAGATGGCCTTGGTTAGGCCAGCTTCCGGGTTGACACCTACTAAAAACATGCCAAAAGAGCAGATGAAGGCTGTTGTTGTCCCCTCAAGAACCCAGAACAAGTAGAAGCGGTAATATTTTTGAAGCTCCAATGCATATGCAAAGTTTTTATCTTAAGTTCTCCACAGGATCATGTTTGATAGTGAAATCAAGTCTCCACAACCACATAGAAAACTCTACAGTGGAGGAAAATAGCAGTCAGGATGTAGCAACTTGGGCTTCTCTGGTTAAAAGAACCTGAGAAGCCACCTCCCCAAAATTCAGCCGATGGCATCTGTAGTGGGAACCAGTAAAACAGTAAGGAAAACATCTGCCAAACAGGCAGAACATCTGGGGAAAGAATTCCGTCTCCAGCTGGTGGTCTCTGCTTGTGTGAACCCTGGGAGATGAAATCAGTCTCTGGATGATGCCAAAAAAGGGAAAGTGCCTTTAAATAATCAGCTTCCAATATATATTTTAAAGTATCAGAGAGTCCAGGCCCCTCTGATCTATTTTATTCCTTTGCTTGAATTTCAGGTCTTCTTCCCAGATGTGTAGGTGCTAAAACTTTACAATTAAAAGCTAGAACATTGACCTGAGTTTATACAAAGCTGGCAATCCCTTTGCTGCTTTGTTGTTATTGTTGCTGTTGTTGTTATGATGATGATGGTTGGATGGACAGTCAGCCATATCCACGATTAGGCTGGGTTTGGCATTTTTGTCCACCTACTGAGTCTTTCCCAAGGACCTGAGATATGCAGGTGTTACAGTTGGATGGTGTTAAAAATGCAGCACTGTTGCAGGATGTAAGCTGTTTCGAATGAAGCTGCCTTTTGCAATTGACTGATGATGATCTTGTCAACGCCAATGGTGTTCAAGTGGTGCTCCAGTTGTTTTGGGATTGCACCCAAGGCACCTGTGGCAATGGCTTTCTTTTACCACAGTTGTTCTACTTCTATTTACAGGTCTTTATATTTCGTGATTTCCTCCAGTTCTTTCTCTTCTCTTCTGCTATCTCCAGGTACTGCAACATTCACTATCCTGACTTCTTTTTGTCTTTCTTATCAACAGTTCTTAAGGGTGGGGTGGTATGTGACAGGTGCTGACTGTGTGAATTCTAAAGACCCACATCACTTTAGCTTCTTTATTTTCTATTACTTTATCTACGGTATTTAGTGGTCCCTCCAGTTCCTGCTTGCAGACAATTGGTACTTCTTGCAGGCATTCCAATGTACAATTTGTTGCTACTTTGTCGTGCTCTTGTTTGTAGTCAGTCTGGGTGAGCAATCTTGTAACAGTTAAGCTATTATTAAATTATTTCAACTGCTGAGTTTAAGTGGAAAAGGTACCCTTTGTTGCATTTATAGATATATTGCTGGAGGTCAAAAAGGCATTTTTTTTTAATTTACTGCAAATAATGTAAAAAAATAAACTCAAGGCATACTGTAGTTCACAGATCTCAGGTAATGTGCTGGAGGATTTGAACAAGGCACTAGATAGACACTTTTTGAAATGATGTAATTAGTTTTCTTGCATATAGCAGGGAGTTGGACTAGATTATCATGTTGGTCCTGACAGGTGCAAATAACAAGGAGTGTTTGTTATGTTCAAAGCAAAAAAAAAATCTATTATTGCTACCTAGACACAATAATCTAGTCAACGGATGGTCAAAAGTAAATTGGCACTGGATTGGGATCAATGGAATTCATGGTAAGGGGCTGGACTTTGATCTCTTGTGGCAAACCAATGATTCCAAACTCATGACACATTTAACTCCACTTTCCAGTTCAGCTCGCTGTTCCCCTATAGGTCCTTTCCAACTCCGCATAATTGTAATTATGGACCTATACTCATGCAGCCAAAATTCAGTGTCAAAAATGCTGATTTTCAGCAGTACCAACTACATTTGTTTCTCTCTCCTTTTTTCCTGCACTCATTTCCACCTTTATCCCAAAACAGGCTGGAAAGTTCCACCCCCTCCCACCTTCTCCCACCATGGCTCTGTGTCTGGAAAAACACCACAAAATACTTCCTGCTCCAGAAGATTGTCTTTGGGGAAACTATTAGACCCCTTCCAGAATGTCAAGGCAAAAATAGCCTTTCTGGAAAACATTTAATCCCCGGGCGATTGAATTTTGGAGATCCTACACTTGAGGCCTTTTTCTCCTTCCTCTTGCTCAGATAAATATGGCAGGCTTTGAAGCTGGGCACGAGTGGCTTTTTCTCCACTGAATTTTGGGCTAGAGAAATTGGGGGGATGAATTCTCTAAACTTCTTTCAGGAAAAAGAAATTCTTCGACCGTTCCTCCTAGGCGGGACTTCCTCTTAGTGGTGCTCCTGGCCTGAACTGAAACAGCCTCACAAAGCAAATATGGGAAGAGTGGCAGAACGTGGTTGGTGGAGTGAAAAGAGGGATTAACCCTACACAGCCGCAAGCAAACTAAGTCCAACTCCTCCCCCTTGAATTCTGTTGAGCCTCATCTAACTCTAACCAGGAACTCACCATGACTTAAGAAGATTCTTGTGTGTAGGCTACAGCAGTCAATCAATTTAATCGAACTTTCATGTGGTCTTCTGCATCTGACAGAAGTCCTCTCCAGAGGTCCTCCTTGGGACTCAGTTGGGAAGCCAGAGAGGCTGTTGTCTCTAGAGATAAAGGTAAAGGTTCCCCTCGCACATCCATCCTAGTTGTTTCCGGCTCTAGGGGGCGCTGCTCATCTCCATTACAAAGCCGAAGAAGAGCCAGCGCTGTCCAAAGACGTCTCTGTGGTCATGTGGCCGGCAGGACTAAACTCCTTCGAAGGCGCACGGAACGCTGTTCCCTTCCCACCAAAGGGGTCCCTATTTTCCTACTTGCATTTTTTTACGTGCTTTCGAACTGCTAGGTTGGCAGAAGCTGCTGGGACAAAGAACGGGAGCTCACTCCGTTACGCGGTGCTGGGGATTCGAACAGCCAAACTGCCGACCTTTCTGATCGACAAGCTCAGTGTCCTTAGCCCCTGAGCCACCGGGTCCCGTCTCTAGAGATAGGATGGTCCAATGAAAGAAAGTCACTGGAGAAAGGAGAATGAAGCAGATGCCTTGGTCTTGCTTCATTTCCGTGCACATGAAGGCAAGAATGTCACTAAACCTCCCATTGATCAAGATCCTGGTCTTGATGCCTTCACTCCCGTTTCGCTAATCAGCTGTCTTGATAAACCCTTATTTATCTATGAAATCTAAAATGACAAGATGAGGATCCTTCCTCTTCTCTGCAAAGGATGGGGTCTCTTCTATCTGGCTACATGCTTCCCTGAAGGAGATGACCAGTTTGAAACCAGGGAGTGACTTAGGCTAATGTCCCTGATGAAATGTCTATGGAGATTCTCCGTCATCCAGGTCATGATGGTCTCAAACTTTTCAAGAGGCAACTGGACTTCCTGGTTTTGCTTTGAAGACGTTTCGCTTCTCATCCAAGAAGCTTCTTCAACTCTGACTGGATGGTGGGCAATGGGTCAAAGAGGCCATCCATGTCAAAACTTGAACAGCCGTCTCTCAACAAAGAGGGAGGGATATGACATCATCTATCTCCAGTCTACAACACAGTCCTTGCAGCAGATCCAAGAAGGTTCCACGCCCATTTGCACCACTCGGGGAATCCTGAGGACACAGGCAACTCTCCAAATGTCCTCAATAACCCTCTAAAAGGAGGAAAATGACCAGCTGTCTGCAAGGACTATAAATCCTTCCATTCCCCACCATCCAGTCAGAGCTGAAGAAGCTTCTTGGAGGAGAAGTGAAATGTCTTCAGAAGAAAAAACGAGAAAGTCCAGTTGCCTCCTGAGAAAACACTTTTGGGATAACCATGACCTGGAGGGCTGAGAATCTTTACAGACTTTTAGCTTTATAATTTGGGATGAAGATCCTTTGAATGGTGTGGGAGTAGGAATGGGTTTCCAGAAGGAAAAAATTGCAGACTACAAGAACCAGGAGCACCACTCAGGTGACCCTGAGGACACAGATAAACCTCCAGGTGGCCTCAATGACACTCTAAAAGGATGCAAATGACCACCTGTCTGCAAGGAGTATAAATCCTTCCATTCCCCACCATCCAGTCAGAGCTGAAGAAGCTTCTCGGAGGAGAAGCGAAACGTCTTAAAAAAAAAACATAAAAAGTCCAGCTGCCTCTTGGAGAACAAAAAAAAAAGCACCTTTGGGACTTTGGGATGAAAGCAAGCAGAGTCTTGGAGCTGAGCCTAGATTCCTGAGTCAACTCATATGCTTTGTGCAGCTACAGTGCAGGAGACGCGCCCGCCTCCCCTTTCTGCCCCAAGGCATGGATTTAGAGAGACAGCGAGTGGGCGGTGGCTGTTGAGCATCTGAGATAATGTTGATTTAGCAGAAAGCGAGGTCTTCAAAGCATTGGACGTCATCCTTGCTTGCTCCCCAACGATCCCTTTCATTTGAAGCACTCTTGCACAGACCAAAATTTGCTGAGTGCAGGGCAGAAGCTGTTTAGAGCAGAGGTCTCCAACCTTGGCAATTTTAGAATGGAATGGAATGGAATAGAATAAATATTGGAATGAAGAATAGAGTAGAGTAGAGTAGAGTAGAACAGAACAGAACAGAACAGAACAGAATAGAATAGAATAGAATAGAATAGAATAGAATTCTTTATTGGCCAAGTGTGATTGGACACACAAGGAATTTGTCTTGGTGCAAATGCTCTCAGTGTACATAAAAGAAAAGAGACCTTCGTCAAGAGTCAAGAATCATCAGGTACAACACTTAATGATAGTCATTGGGTACAATAAGCAATCAAGTCATACTGGGAAACACTCAATGTAAATTGTAAGGGTACAAGTGACAAAGTTAGTCATACAGTCCCAAGTGGGAGGGGATGGGTGATAAGGAGCGATGAGAAGATTAACAGTAATAGTAGTGCAGACTTTGTAAATAGTTATCTCCAGGGTTGAGGGAATTATTTGTTTAGCAGATTGATGGCTTTCGGAAAAAAACCATCCTTGTGTCTAATTGTTCTGGTGTGCAATGCTCTATAGCATTGTTTTGAGGGTAGGAGTTGAAACAGTTTATGTCTGGGGTGTGAGGGGTCTGTAGATATTTTCACAGTCCTTTTTTTGTCTCGTGCAGGATTCAGGTCCTCCATGGAAGGCAGGTTGGTAGCCATTGTTTTTTCTGCGGTCCTAATTACTCTCTGGAGTCTGTGTCTGTCCTGTTGGGTTGCAGAGCCAAACCAGACACTTATAGAGGTGCAGATGACAGACTCAATCATTCCTCTGTAGAACTGGATCAGCAGCTCTTTGGGCAGTTTGAGCTTCCTGAGTTGGCAAAGCTGGCTGAGGAATTCTGGGAGTTGAAGTCCACCAGTCTTCAAGTGGCCAAGGTTGGAGACCCCTGATTTAGAGAACTCTTTGTGAAGTGTTGCTTCCAACTTTCCGAGGCCTTTTTTTTCCCTTGCAGAAGCAGCTCAAAAGGTGTGTGTGGCTCTGATCCCCTTTTTTATCCTCCTGGTCATTCGGGGCATTTGGAGGATTCTGAGCTTCCTTTCGGTTGTGCTTTCCCCCACTGAAAGGCAGATGCTCCTTGGACTGGAAAACGTGACTCTGGATGCGTGTTTCCCCATACCAGCAACTTTTAAGTGTGCGGACTTCAAATTTCAACCCTTTAACACCCGGCCCAAAAGTTCAGTCGAAATTAGTGTTGGGCCAAAAATGACTGGAATGGCTCTAACACACACACACACACACATACACAAGTTCTACATTGTGTAGTTGTTTCTCCCAATTCCCCCCAAATGTTCAATATATATTTTTAAGGGTAATAAACTAAACAGACCATTTTTTCCCAGTGACATGCCTTCCCAGGCATGATGTTGGACTGAGGTTTTACAAAATATTAAATGTTCCACGAATTTCCTCCGAATGTTTTAATGGTTTAAATAAGATGATGAGATAAAATCATATCCTAAGACTATATCAACATTTTTTTCCTTTCTGTGGTTGGTGTCTGATCAAACTCCACTCTCAAACCCCCTTCTGTGATGCTAGAAGAAAACAGCTGCAAACAGATGGACTGTATAAAAACGTCATTTGCAGCTGTGTGTTTCATCATCTTCAGAAATGACTCTGTTATACATTTTGGAAGCATTTGTGAGGACTTCTGTTTCTGTTGACCCTTATTCATCTTTTTCTCTGCTAATTATTTGTCGTAGAACAACATCTCTTTGGGACCATATATACTCTGCCACATTCTCAGGACCTTAATTAAGATCATGGCCAAAACAATAACAAAATTGAGAGTTAGCTTCATTCTGGAGTTTTGGGGGCTCTCTGAGCTTGCTGGTTTGCTCACAGATGTTTCATTACCAGACCAGGTAGCATCTTTATGTTCAATAAAACATCTGCAAAAGAATTACCAAGCTCAGAAAAGACCTAAGGAGCCCAAGTTGGTATCTTAATTTTCCCGGTTGACGGAAAGCTGGAAGTTAAGTCAAAAAAGTAAAATCAAACAATCCACAAATAAAATACCTGAGCAGGGTTCCTTCCTTCATCTTGCATTATCATTTAATTATAATTTTAATGAAACAGTAATTATTTTAAAATCATAAAGAACATCTAGTTCAGGGGTCTCCAACCTTGACAACTTTTAAGACTTGTGGATTTCAACTCCTAGAATTCCTCCTCCGGTCATGTTAGCTCAGGAACTCTGGGAGTTGAAATCCACAAGTCCACAAGTCTTAAAGTTGCCAAGGTTGGAGACCCCCAAGGGTCTTCAAGCTTGGCAAGTTTAAGACTTGTGGGCTTCAACTCCCAGAATTCCTGAGCTAACATGACCAGAGGAGGAATTCTAGGAGTTGAAGTCCACAAGTCTTAAAGCAGTTAAATTTGAAGACTCCTGATCTAGATGGTCACTAGGACTAAAAAAAATGACTTGATGGCACCTAATCAAACAATTAAAAAAAACTCTAATGCCCTTCTCAAATATCTGATCTCTTTCCTTTCAGAGTCCTTCCAAGTTGTGGTGACAGGAAATGGCTTCCGACATGCCCGGAATGTGGATCGAGTCCTTTGTAGCTTCAGGATCAATGAGACAGTCACTCTCAGTAAGTTATCCTGCTTGTCCTATCAACCAGTCAACCCTGCAGGTCTAATGGTTTTATTTATTTGTATTGATTTCTTAAGGACGATGAAAACAAAACTGACACCACCATCAACATGATGGTGATGATGATAATGTTGTCGATTGATGATTATGATTATGATGAATGATGATGATAATGATGATTCCAGTCTTAATAATGGTTGTGTTGCATTGTTCATTTGTGTGGCGTTTGTGGCGTTGACTGAAAATCCTCACAGAAGGAAGGAGGGCTGTGGCTTGACTTTGCCTGACCAAGTTCATTGAAGTGTCCTTGACACAGAGATGAAGGTTGGTAGGAATCCAGAGTTATCTCCAGGGTATGGTCGAAAGAAGGCAAGATAGTGGTGGCTACAGTGTTCTCCATGAGATGCACCTAAGAATGGGTAGAACTTCAGTCTCAACTGTTGGAGGCATCATCTTGACTTTTCCATCTGTACCCTAGGGTCCTCTCTGGAACTCATCTGTTGACAAATGCTGGTGATGGAAGTGTTGGTGTTAAGATCAACTTCCTTCTCCCTTGTTGCACTTGAGAACAAGGATATGGACATCCCAAAGGTGCTTTTTCAAGAGGCACCTGGACTTCCTGGTTTTTCTTTGAAGACATTTCACTTCTCATCCAAGAAGCTTCTTTGAGCTGAAGAAGCTTCTTGGATGAGAAGCCAAACTTCTTCAAAGAAAAATCAGAAAGTCCAGTTGCCTCTTGAAAAAGCACCTTTGGGATAACCATGACCTGGAGGACTGAGAATCTCCACAGACATTTAAGGGCATGGAGAATTTTTTTCTTTTTTCTATATCTTTTTGCCCTTTGCTATTATTGGACTGGATTCACACAACCAGGGTGCTTTCTAAACCCAGGTTAATAAAACACCATTCAATTATTCACACAACATGTCCATCTGAGGGAGGCAAACCGCTCTTCAGTTACTGCAACGCTTAAGCCGGACTCTTGATTTGTTCTACATGTTGAAGGAAAAAGAAAACAGGGAAGTGCGAATCATTCCCGAAAAGCCTCTGTTTTTAATCTGACATCCAAATTCAGTTGATAGTTACGGCAGAGATACTCAACCTTGGCTACTTTCAGACTTGTGGACTTCAAGCTCCCAGAAGTCTTAAAGTTGCCAAGGTTGAAGACCCCTGAGTTAAAGTTTAGGATGAGAGTATCTCAATCTCAGCAACTTTAACTCCAAGAATTCCCCAGGCCTAAAAACAACAACAGCAGCTGTGACAATAGCACAAAAATACAGCAGAATACAAAAATAGCGAACGGTATAAATAAGCAGCTTTCTCCAGACAAGTACATGTGCTGTTGCAGAATGGAAGGGATTCATCTTAGTATTGCAAATAGGTTGACTCTCAAGACACGCCCGATGTATCCTATACATTTGGGGATGACATCAGAAGAAACTGGTTTATATCCCTCCCACCTTACCAGAAGAGAAGGCCAAAAGCACACTAGAGAGTTGTGAATTTCACAGCAATTTCAGGATCGTCACTCCATGGTTTCTGAAATGTATTTAAACCGTTACAGCAGTTCCCTGAGAATACAGCTGTGGCACTTATAGCAAGGGTACCATGACCTCATTATATAAATACACCATTTGAATATGTGGGCAATGAAGTCAGGCCTCGCCACACACCATTTTATTTTCTTACACTTTGGACAAAATAGCCAACTCTTGATGGGATTTTGATGGAATCAAAAAGGTTTAACTCGCTTTCGAAACACAAGGAGATTTAGAATTGTGTGAATCTCCATGGGGAAAGAATTCACACTGTGGTGGCTATCCCAAAGAAGGGAGAGATTCTCAGCTGTCCTTCCTGAAGGCCTGGATGGCCCATTCCAAGGTCTGGCCCCTTCCAATGTTGTCGTCATGCCCCTGTCGGAATCTGACTTGGAGGAGGAAGCCGAACAGCTGACAGGGAGTGGGAATGTGGCTCCGTTGGCTGTGGAAGAAACTGGGGAAGGGCAAGGTCCAGCTGGGCAGAACAGGAGAGAGATAGAGCAAGGCAGAGAGAATTCAGAGGAAGACCCAGGCCCAACCCCTCTTCATCCCAGGGCAAGGAGGGAGGAACGGAGAAGGGAGCAACGTGGGTTGCGTGGCTTATGGGGGAGGAAAGGGCCCTGATTCCCTTCATTAGCCACAGCTGGGAACAGTGTATAAAAAAAGGCAAGCTGTGTGCAGCAAGCTGTTGGGAGCAAACATGACTTTATTTTGTATCGTTGTGGCTTATTTGTGTTCCTGGCATCTTCCCAACTGTGTGAGTTTTGCCGTGCTTTCAAGTTTGAAATTCCTGCTCCTGCCCTGTTGAGCTAATTACTTCAGTTTGGTTTGTTTGAATTTTAAGTTACAGTTTGTGTATACCTTGTTTTGGATTGAATTTTCTACAGTCAAAGGCTGTTCCTGGGAGAGTTTTTCTCCAGCCTGAAGGTAATTTGGACATTGGGGGCAAAGTTGGAGATAATAAAGGGTCTCTTACTGCTTATCTGACTCTGTTGCCTTTGTGCCACGCCCCGGGTCATCGCAGTTGTGTACATAACACTTCACAATAACCACTTCAGATGGAAGCGTTATAAAAAAAAAATTAGATTGTGCAGAGATGGATAGATTAACACTGAAAATAAAAGAGAAAGAAGAAAGACAATATTTTCTAACATGGCTAACTAACAGAAACAGAGATTAGAAACTTCAAAGGGGAAAAAAAGGAGGATTGTGTCAGCTTTGGGAGCCATATTTATACCAGAAGCTTCCATGCTACCGCATTCCTGTGCTTGGGAAAGTAGGAGGGGGGAATTGTAGAGTGTTGGTAGTTAGACATAATGGCATTCTTCTCTTCGGTCAAGGTCAGGTTATTCCTGCACCTGGAGGAGGAGTGGTTGAAGGGATGTCTCTAGCTGGGGTGGATGGTGATTGGACCAGGTGATGGACTGATGGGTGCAAAGGGTTGGTTTTGGACTTTTGAGTTACTAAGGGAAAACCTGGAACTCTCAGATTTGGGTTTTCCCAGATGTGCCAGTATAACTACTCTAATAAAAGGAAACTTTGAGAAGATGCCTGTCTCTGAGTTTTTAATTGGAGTTGGGTTTTTCTGGAACGCTGACAGATTGATCATATTAAAAAAACATATATGAATAAGTTAATGTTATTTTAACTATGGAACTATTATTAACATTAGACACATTAAGATTACTTTTACATTTATCGTCTTTCTGTGATTATTCAAAATGAATTGTACTCCGACAACACACTGTTCATATAGATCTGGAATTTTTAATGTGATTAAAGGAAAATGTATTAATAAAATATATTATATTAAAAAAACACTTAAAGATAAGAACCACATTTTGGATGGGACACTAGAGCCAACTACTCTCAGTTAGGTGTTATTTTATGCTGTGGGGGTTGGCCCACCAGCATCCCTTGTCTTGGGGATGCTTCCTGCAGCTGGCAAGACCAAGAACTACACCCATTTCAGGGAGGGGTCTTTAAATGCTTGTCCGGATACATACCAGAATCTTGGAAGCTGCTCAAGGAGTGTCCAGCCCTCGTTTATAGTGAGATCATGAAGGTGGAGACCTTTGAATGACTTGAAATGCTTCTTCATGGATTTTTCTCCACACGAGCTGAGTTGCAATTTATAAGATCAGCAGCCTTTCCATTCCTTTCCCAGTCCTTCCATGGTCATCCCCATGTTATACGGCTTCCAGCATGCTCCAAAGGTAGCACCCCGTAGAGGGTGTTGCAGGAGTCCAGCAATGAGGACATCATCCTGCTTGCAGACAATGCCTATGAGAAGAAGCTGGGCATCAATTGATACTGACTCCAGTTTCAGTCACCGCACTATAAAAAATCATGTTGAGACTCTAGAAAAAGTGCAGAGAAGAGCAACCAGGACGATGAGGGGACTGGAGGCTAAAACATACAATGAACGGTTGCAAGAACTGGGTATAGCTAGAGAAGAGAAGGACCAGGGGAAACATCATCATCATCATCACCATCAAGGGGGAGTGGCACCTGCGGCCGACCATCTTCCAATATTTTTGAGGAGCTGCCACAGAGAGGAAGGAGTCAACCTATTTTCCAAGGCACCTGAAGGCCAGACAAGGAATAGTGGATGGAAACCGAACAAGGAGAGATTCAACCTGGAAACAAGGAGAAGTTTTCCTGAGAAAACAATCACCAATGGAAGAGAAGTTGCCTTCAGAAGTTGTGGGAGCTTCATCACTGGAGACTTTCAAGAAGAGATTGGACTGCCACCAGTCAGAAATAGTGTAGGGTCTCCTGCTCGGGCGGGGGGTTGGACTAGATGGCCTACAAGGTCCCTTCCAACTCGTTAATCTGTGAATCAACATTTTTCTGATGCTGTTCTCTCTCGATGCTCCTACCCTGTCAGGTTTTATCTCTGGATGTGGTGTAAGAATGCAAAGAACTTGGGAGTTCTCCTGGGGGGGAGACCAGGCAGTAAAAGTGGGTGATAGGAAAGCACCTAGGGGTACAGACTGCCATCTGGCTCAGCCCCTGCCTCCATTCTACAGGCCGTAGCTCATGTAACATGCAAGAACTATAGTAGCAAATGCAAAGAAGTTTGCACGCTGCTTGGAAATAGATGAACCAAAAACAGTGACCACTGGAATGCCCATGAAAACCCCTGGAGAAAGGCTCCAATCCCAGAGGAGCCCTAAAGAAGCCAAGTTTGAACCTTGAGTAACACTCGGGGAAAACCAGATCCCAAAGGAAGCTTTTCCGGTGGTGACATGAAAACTGCCATCCTTGTGGGGGGGAAAGGAGCGATTTTGCTGAAGTGTGGAAATGGATAGAGAAGCCACAAAAAAAGGCCACAAAGAAAACAAGAAACAAAGGCAAAAACTGCAACTCTAGGTAGATCCAAGAGGCCAACAAGGGATATTTTTGAATTAAAAATGAAAGGGAAATGTTAAGAGAGGAAACTCTGTTTTAGAAGAGATTCTTCCAAATGTAAGTGTGTTTTTCCCAGCCGGTCGTACCAAATCTTACCTTGCTCTCACACAAGTTTACTCAGTTGAGAACTAGCCCAACAGTTTTGAGCCACAATTCTGCTTTATCCTCTACCCCAGAAAGTGTTGTCTTCTCTTCCTCCTCCTCCAGAACTAAGGATACATTTCCTGACAGCGAGAACAATCATGGCTTGCCTTTGGAAGTTGTCAAGTCTCCATCTCTGGAGGTTTTTAAGAAGCGATTGAACAGCCATTTGTCTAAGTTGGAATAAGGTCTCCTGCCATGGGCAGGGGGTTGGACTAGAAGACCTCCGAGGTACCTTCCAGCCTTTCTGTGAGGCAGGCAGTAGGGACAATGGATGCCAAGGAGAACAGCTTATAGAGTTTTCCCTCCTGTAAATCTAGCTTCCCGTTCATAGCGGATAAATAGAGTAGTAGATGAGGTGGGGAAGAGCATTCCTAGTAGTTATTTTTTTCTATAAAAGCAGAGGTTTGTTTGGAACAGTCTTAGGATCCCTGCATAGCCACTGAAAAGAGCCGGCTTGGAGGACGAACCAGGATTGATGCAGTAGCGATTGTGCTACTGGTTTGGACCGGTTCAGTTGAACTGGTAGTAAAAAAAAAAAAGCCTCCAACGATCAGCTGAGAGGAGAAAGAAGAGAAAAGTGCAGGATCAGCCCTTCCACCGGCCCCTGTGCTTTCCTCTTCTTTATCCTCTCCGCTGGTTTGCACTGCAGGCCTCAGTGGTGTGGGGAAAGCTGCATGCGCGCATTAGGTGCGAACCAGTAGTGGAACAGGTAGGATCCAGGGGTGGGATTCCATTTTTTTTACTACCGGTTCTGTGGGCGTGGCTTGGTGGGCGTGGCAGGGGAAGGATACTGCAAAATCTCCAGTCAGAGGCGGGATTGGCCGGTTCTCCAAACGACTCAAAATTTCCATTACCGGTTCTCCCGAATTGATCAGAACCTGCTGAATACCCACCTCTGGTAGGATCCCACTGCTGGTGTCCTGCCCCTGGTGGAGACTGACTCTTGGGGAGAGGAGAAACAGCCGACAGGGAGTGGAAGTGTGGCTCTGGAGGTTGTGGAGGAGACTGGGGAAGGTCAGAGGCCGGCTGGGCAGTCAGAAGAGGACCCAGGCCCATCCCCTCTCCATCCTAGGGCACGCAGGGAGGAGAGGATAAGAGAGCTGTGTTCTACTGAGGAGGAGAAGGCCTTAATCTTCTTCATGGGCTGCAGCTGTGAGAACTGAATAAGAGGATTGACCTGCGTACTGGCGAACGTTGGAAACAAAGTGTGTAAATATCTCTAGTTTATGGTTCCTCTCTGAGTTTGGCATCCTTCCCAGTGTGTGTTATCTGTGGACATCCTCCAGCCTTTATCTTTGCCTGGTTTGTGTTGCTTTTTTCCTTCTTCTTGTAACTGTTTGTGTGGGAGTTTTTTGTCTTCAGTCAAGAATATTCGGAGCTTGGAAGCAAAGTGAAAGAATAAAAGGGGCTTCACCTGTTTTCTGTATTTTGTATCCCACCCTGGGTCATCACAGCCGGATCAGTGCAATCAGCAAAGTTCCTAACATCCCCATGGATGGAATAGCGTTGATAGAGTTGATAGCAGACAATGCAAAGATGCAGAGACCCCCAAACTAATGAATTATTTTAAGCCTCCATTCCCCAGTTGTTGGTAATGGAGGAGTTCCTGGTATGAAGAAACTTTGAGGATAAAACATTTATTGAGGAAAGAGCAAAGTGTCTCTATTTTAGAAGTTCCGTCTTCCGTATTTTGAAAGTAGAGATTTACGCACAGTATGGATTCAAAAGATGGATGGTAAGTCAAAGAAAGTTCAAAATCCCTTTTGTATCTGGAGACCAAAAAAATGCTGATCACAATGAAGAAAGATGTTGCTGAGTCAGCAATCAAAAATATTTTCCAATTTTATGGATCTTATCTATCAGGAGTTCGCATGCTGAACGTTATTGATCAGAGCTCCTCTTAATCAGAAGCAGGCTTCTCCAAGTTAGCTTTAGTTTCAGGCAAAGGATTATGGGAAATGAAATTTCTGCACATCTGGAGAACACCACGAGGGCTAACATTGAGGATAGCTAAAACTAGCCTCCCAGAACTCATACTAAATATTTTCCCATTTGGAAGCTCAGAAGATTTTGAAATCGACAGTGGTCCACTTTTTGAAGGACTCTTCCAATTCTGCAAAGTTTCCTCTCAGAAAAATAACACCACCTTTGCCCCAAACAGCTGGAGAAATAGAAAGATTTGCGGGAACCCAGCACAGACCTCAATTGTTGAAAAGAAACAAGAAGGAAATAAGAAAATGTAGTTGCTTCTATACAACTAAGGCAACCACACCGCCCAAAACACCTGGCTGGGTTCCAGGAGGTATAACTTCCAAGAGAAACATTGGCATCCAATTTCCATGCTCGTCCTGGGCAAGAGATTTCTGACCAAATGCCAATAAGATGAAGCAAACGGTGGCCTTTTTCCTACTTACGCCTAACTGTGGCCCAAACATGGACTGGCAAACCCCTTTTATCTGCCATGTTCCCGTGAGATGGCTTCCATCTGCCCCCAGATCATGAACAAGAGATATTTATGATACCCATGGTTTCAAAAAAGTTGAAAGGCATCACGTACCTCGATTCTAATTTACATGAAAGCTGGGACAGGACCCCTGAAGTAAAGACAAGGATAGAGAAAGCTTGAAGAAGCATTCTTCAAAACGAAAAAGGTCTTCTGCAGTCACGACATAAGCCTAAGGTTGAAAATCAGGCCTGTCAGATGCCCCATCTTTTTTATCCTCCTCTACGGAGGAGAGAGTTGATCTCGGACAGAAAACCACTGGAAGAGACTAGAAGGATTTGAAATGTGGATTTACAGACGGCTGTTATGAATAAGTTGGGTTGACAAAATAAGAAAAGGTGATGATAAACCACATGGAAAAGCCAAGGGAAAGCATTAAAATCATTTAAAAAAGCAAAAGTTAGGGCTTGTATTGGGCACATGTGTAAAAATCTAGCTAGGACTTACTTTCAGGGTAGGTCTTATTTTCAGGGAAATGGGTTAGGCAGATGTAGATAATATTCTAAGACAAACACTATGGTTTAAAATGCTTGTTAGTTCTGGTCTGTAATTATTTCAGTACATTTTCAGATTGGAGTTCCTTCATCCTCAAAGACATTCTCTAAAGTAGGTGTCTCCAACCTTGGCAACTTTAAGTCTTGTGGACTTCAATTCTCAGAATTCCTCAGCCAGCTTTTGCTTGCTGAGGAATTCTGGGAGTTGACGTCCACAGGTCTGCCTAAAGGGCATGTGATGAATTCTACTCTTGGAATGAGCAACGCCCAATGGGTTCAGATCAAGGTTTGGTCACAGGTAACCAACCATCTGGGTTGAGTCTCACCTAAACTGTAGAAAGAACCAGAGGAAGACCTTTCAGAAAACTCATACTAATTCAAGAGAGTTGGTCTCGGACAGAAAGACACTTGAAGAGACTAGAAGCATTTGAAATGTGGATTTACGGGTGGCTGTAACAGATAAGTTGGGTTGATAAAATCAGAAATGTGGAGGTGATAAGCTGCCTGGGAAAGCCAAGGGAAATCATCAAAGCTATCAAAATGCAAAAGTTCGAATATTTCAGACATGGGATGCGACACCTGGAAAAATACAGCACACGTCACATAATCTTCCAGGGAAAGATTGAAGATTGAAGGCAAATGAAGTCCAGGCAGAAGAAGAACATCATGGCTTCAAAATCTAAGGGAACATTTGGACAAAACTCAGCAGCAGCTTTTCGTGTGACTGTGGATCAAAATAGGATTGCCAACGTGATCTCCAATATCCGATGGGGAATATGGCACAAGAAGAAGAAGAATCTCTTCGATGCCCTTTGACTACATTGTTCTCTGACCAACTCCATGGAGCAGCTGCAAAGAAAGGACGGGAAGTTGCTATTGGAAGTTACTTTCTCCTTTCCCTGCCTCCAGATCAAACTGGACGGAAGTAAATGAGGTTTGTGCTCCTGGGGCATTGAGGCTTTCCCACACACATTCAACTCTGGCACAGAGCTTCTCTGGCAGCAGCATCTCCTGCTGTGTCCTCTTGAGTTTGTGTCCTCTTGTGCCCAGCTTATGAATCTGAGGGGCTTCAGCCATCTATAATTGTCTTACTCTTAAAATTGTGCTGTCCCTTTGAGCTGACAACATCCACAGGCAGCTGTCAGATGGGTAAAATCCGTTATAAGATCCAATCTTGATCAGACACTGGGACCAAATCTCTTCTGAGCTTTTGGAATCATACTGGTGCCCATCTTCAGGGAACCTCTGTACTGGAATATGTGCTTTGGGCTATTCTGTGAGTCGTATTTAGGGGATGCCTTCCTATTGGCTCTTCTTGGCTTTAATGAACAACTGCCATCATCCCCAGCCAGCGTGGTGGTGATCGGGAGGCTATATAGAACACCAAGTCCAGCAAGGCTACTTCTATGGTTTTCAAACTTGGCAAGTTTAAGATGCGTGGACTTCAACTCCCAGAATTCCCCAGCCGCCCTGGTGCGTCTGGAATGGCCTGGCTTGAGGCGAATCTCTTTTTTATTCCATTTTCAGCCAGGAAAATGTCTCATTTCTTCATGGACTTTATTTGCCACCACACTTTGGCTGGAGGCAGAGCCGGTGCAAGGCCCTCCGTTTAAACCAGGGGTGGGAAACAATGGCCTCTTTACGACTCCCAGAATTGTGGCTGGCTTAGGAATTCTGGGAGTTGAAGTCCACAGGTCGTAAAGGGGCCATCGTTCTCCACCTCTGGTTTAAACAGTCAAGGCAGAAGGATCCAGAAACGGGGTTCTCCACCCAACATCCCTTGCTGCCCATAGAAGAAGCAAGCTCCATAAGAAAGCTCTCTCTCTGTTTCTGCTTCTCCATCTCCTCCTACCCAGCAAGCAGCTTCAATCAGTAACTTTGGCATCCGGAGAGCATTCGATGCTGCTGCTACGCAAACTGGGCTGGTTCAGCATGATTTGGGGCATGGTTTTCATTAGAGCATTAGCCAAACACTCATTCCTCATTTGCTGCACTTTCCAGAAGGCGATTTGGTCTGGCTTGGGGCAGAGGGAAGGCACCAGTCGCTCGTTCTCTCAGCGTTCTTGACTCCCCACAAAATGGGCTACTTTTTTCTTTTAAAGGACTCTTCTTGGAAGGAATATTCTCTTTTTTTCCCCTCTCTCTTTCTCTCACTCTAATGAGAGTCAGAAATATTTTGGGGCCAGAATAAGCAAACATTTCTGGAGAGTGTGAAGATTTCCAAGATATTCTTTGGAGGCCGCTGCTGGCAATTCTCTTGGACCCAAAGCTGCTGAACAAGGAAGCAGGGGAAATTCAACCATTCAAAGCCCGGTGCTCCTACAAGTACCTCCTGCACCAGATCAACTATGTGGAAGAAAGAAGGGAAGGAAGGAAGGAAGGAAGGAAGGAAGGAAGGAAGGAAGGAAGGAAGGAAGGAAGGAAGGAAGGAAGGAAAACAAGAAAAGAAAAAAGAAGAAAAAAGAAAAGACAATTCACGGAGCAGAGAGCCAGGGGAAGAAGTGTCTCGCTTTCATTTCCTTCAGGTGCAAACAGAAAGAGTTCCTAAAAGTATCAGTGGCTGGCTGGCTTTTGGAGATGGATTTGGATAGAAAAGGGTTTAGAGAGTCTCTCTTCATCCAGGACTGGCAAAAATCAGGACTGTCTCGTTGAACGCCTCCCAGTCCTCAGTCATTCTGCCTTTGTAAATCGGAGAATGAATTGTGGCTCTTCCTTAAGGCCCCTTGACCATGATGTGAGGGTCAGAAACACACAGAATCTCAGATCTGGGTTTTCCCCTTCCCAAAAGAGAATTCAAAGATCCACGCCCTGCACACATCAGTCCATCACATGGCCCAAATTTTCTTCCCAACTGAAGACATCCCCTCAGTCACTCTCCTCCACGTGCAGGGCAACATGTCCTTGACTCTCTGAGAAAATGTTGTTGAGTCTGATCTTCCACCGCTCTACTAATTCCCCCCTCCCAAATTCCCAAGCACTGAATATGGCAGCCTCAAAGCTTCCAAATAAAAAATGGCTTCCAGGGCTGACTCAGAAGCTATAATATAAACCTTTAAAGGAGGATTCATGATAAAAATAAATCTCATCCCTTTTCCACCCACATTGCATCATTGCTCTATGATTCCTGAGGTTGTTGGGGTTCCTCAGAAAGTGATGACACTAAAGCAGATGTCTCCAAACTTGGCAACTTTAAGACTTGTGGACTTCAACTCCCAGAAGTTGAAGCCCACAGGTCTTAAAGTTGCCAAGTTTGAGGGCCCCTGCACTAAATGGTTGTTCACCAAGGCCTCACCTGGATGTTGTGTCTCTTGAGATTGTTGTCCACCTGGATGCTTCAGAGATCTCTTGCAGGCTCCAGACAGCTAGTAGTTGGGGCATCATCTCAAGCTGTGGAGACTTCCATTTTCTTGAGATGCCTTCCATAATTTGTATGTCTTTCCAATGCACCTCCTGTAGGCAGAGCAATGACCCAGCCGTATCCTATGGCTTCTCCAAGAATCCATCCTTCAGAGAGACTCCAGATCTTGCCAGCATAATGCCAGGGCTGTCTTAACGCATGGCCCTGATGGGCACTTGCCTGTGGGCCCCATGAGCATACGGGTCCCATATTAATCTCTGTGTGTCAACCCTTCAATGCACCTTGCATCATACAAATACAGCAACATATTTATTACATTTTACTGCATTTGTTTATTAATGCTAATGTGCATTAATAGAAATTAACACTGATTGTTTTTCTGTAGAAGTGCCAATAAAATAAATATATGTTTAACCTTATCGACCGTTTACATTTTTATTCCTGTGAGGAATAAAAGGGTTAACATCATTCCCCAGAGGATCCTGGGTTGCCCTCTCCCCTCTCTGGAATTGCTTTATAGCTCCTGCTGCCTTAGGAAAGCTCAAAACATTCTCAATGATCCATCTCATCCTGGGCACCCCTTTTTTTTTTAACTATTACCATCTGGCAGACAGTACAGGATAATAAAAACAAGGACAAATAGGCTGAAAACCAGCTTGTGTCCCAGGGCAGTAACTCTATTGAATTCCACTGTATAGTGCAGAAGTCCCCAAACTTGGCAACTTTAAGACTTGTGGGCTTCAACTTCCCGCTCTGCTGGCTGGAGAATTCTGGGAGTTGAAATCCACAAGTCTTAAAGTTGCCAAGTTTGGGGACCCCTGGTATAGTGCAATATGAATGCAATATCAGGGGTTTTCAATTCAATGTGTGGAGTGTGAAGGATGTGTGTTTGTGTTTATTTTCATAGTCATAAATTGTACACTGAAGATGGTATTTAATTTCATTGTATGAGGTGCAATGACAATAAAGTAAAGTAAAGAGTAGTTGTAGAGGCCCCAATACAACAGCCCACAATGCTGCTAATGCCATGGTTTCTTTGGCTAAGGAGTTTATCTAAAGAGGGAAGGTGTGTTCTGACCCAAACCTTGTTCTAAGTAAACGAACACCAAACAGAGATAAAAGCGAAACCTTTTTAATGGTTCTCTGTGAATTCCATTCATTCACAGTAAAACGCTATTAAAAACTAATTGTCCCAGATAAGAAAGAGACTTGCCAGTGTTGTGCAAGGCTGCTAAGAACACTAGGTAAAGTTGCCAAGAAATATTCCAAACAAAAAGTCTTCAAACACAAATCAAGATAGTCCGAACTTCCACAAGGCTTGAAGTGCAAGAACTTCTTTGCTTCCTGCAAAGAATCCCAGTCTCTCAGGTTGGCTTTTATCCCTTAAGGGAGGGGCCATCACCTTGCACCTTACTCGCCTGTGCTGCTGCAGCTGCTCTTTCCTTTGAGCAGCCCTGTGTGCACGCACACTGAGCACAGGCTCCTTGGGGTTCTCTTCATTACTGCTGCCAGTAAGGCAGCCCTCCACTCCCTGGTGGTCCTGGCCTCACCCCTGCATCACATGCAGGCCCCTCATCCGAGTCCTCGCTCTCCGAGGCTTCAGCTGTCTGCACCTGCTGCCGGCGAACCACAACAAAGTGCGAAAAAAATCGTGTTCAATGTCCCCTTTCATGCAAGGCCTTAGAGGGCTTCCAGAGAGCTTCCTGCAAGTTCTCCTGGCACCCGCTTGGAAGTTAAAGGGTGCCAGGGTTTTTAATTTTATTTTTATTTTTTATTTTTCTGGCTTCCTTCTCCCTTTCACTTGCCAAACTAGCCTATAGCTTTGCAATTTCCTGGTTGTCAGCTTCCCAAGTCCTAATCTTGCCCAACTTGGCTTGGCTTGGCTTGTTCGGGATCGTCCAAGAATAGCTAAGCACGGCAGCCACACCCATGCCGTTGAAGCCCCGCCCTCTTGTGCATCCGTCAGCTTGGCTTGCACCCACAAAAGGGCGGGGCTTTCCAGCATCCCGCCCACCATCGTGGCTCTCGGCCATCCCCCAGTGGCAACTCCTGGCCAAAACACGGCCATCCATGGAAGCTTGAAGGAAAATTCCCTCCCGTTGAGCTAAAACGCCCGATGGCCGTAGAGACACCTTCATTTGTTCTTTTGGAAGCAGCGGCCATGATTGCTGCGTCCTTCTTCCAGGATATTTTGTTTTTTTAAAAAAATCCTTCCCATTGTGGGATTACTGGTGGTTTCCCGTCATCCTAGTTTCCCCTTCAGCATCAGAGCCAATGGGTGACTGTGAGTCGGTAACTATCTCATCGCAAACCACTTCACAGGGAGGTTGTGGTTGGGAAAATGAGAGAGAAGAGCATTATATAAACTTTGAGGAGTTGCACAAAATAAAGATGGGGTGTAAAGTTTAAAAATTGACCAATAAATTGGCGAGGAAGGGAGGGAGAGAGAGAAAGAGAAAAAAAGAAAAAGGAAGAAAAAGGGAGGGAGGGAGGGAGAGACAGAGAAAGAAAAAGAAAGAGAAAGAAAGAAAGAAAGAAAGAAAGAAAGAAAGAAAGAAAGAAAGAAAGAAAGAAAGAAAGAAAGAAAGAAAGAAAGAAAGAAAGAAAGAAAGAAAGAAAGCCAATTAATCAAGTCTGACTCGGCTTTGACTTTTTTGAAGCCATTCAAAGTTGAACAAGGCTTGCTTGGCAATATGCACTGTATTTAGTTCATTTCATTTCCACTGAAATAGTTGCTTGGTTCTCCCATCCTTTTTAAAACACACAGCACCCAACAGGCCTTTGCAAACCCCCAGAGTGTCTTTGGCCAGGGGAGGTGATGTTTTGTGCAAGGGAAGAAGAACCAGGATTGCAACCGAGTTACCTAGTCAGAACTCTGTGGTCTTCGCCTAAGAGAGCAATTTCCAACCTTGGCAACTTTAAGACTGATGGACTTCAACTCTCAGAATTCCTCAGCCAAGTTTGGCCTAAGACAAAGGCCTAAGATAAAGATCCTTCTTATGCTGTCAGATTTTTTTTAAAGATATTTTTTAATTAACTCTCAGCTGGCAGATGGCCAAGTGAAGCGCTACCTTCCAATCTGATCTCTTTCCAAGAATTGTTTTAAGATCTTTGTGCAACTAGGAAGGTGATGCAATTCAGTCTTTTGTTTTGAAGCTGTCAGGAAGCTTCCTTCTTTTAATACACTGAGGGCTCATCAACTTGTTGTTGTCCTACGTGGCATGGTTTTGTCCTTTTCAAATATATATATATATAAAATTTTAATTGGAATGCTGGGATCTGGTTGCCTGTTGAGGTATTGGTGGACGTGAAGTGGGTATGTTGGCCCCTGAGAGTGAGCTGTCCAAGGAGACAATTGTTTGGAAGGGTCCATTCATTGGCCTCTTTTTGAATTTTCAGCCAGGTTTGTGGGTCAAAAAAGTCACAATGGCAGTGGTAATGATGCAAGCGAAGTCCCACCCCTTTGTAACATGCGCAATGCATGGTTCTGGAGTCATCTTGTCTTTTTTGGACCGCTTCACGTCTCTGGATACTCTTGCTCTATGATTCAGCCTCAAGGCCAAGATTGCTCTGGATTCCCTTTCTTGTCTGAGAACCTCATCAATTTGCTTCTGCAAAATGGACAGCCTTGGACAGCCAATGAGGTCTTCAGAAGTCTTTTGAGGGGTTGGTGCCATCACTATCTTCCATTTGGCTTTTTGGGGTTGTTATTTTACTTTTTTGTAGATTCCCTTAAGTGGCCTTTTTTGATAAGCCTGGTTCCTCTTGGCATGCTAAAGACCAGGGGTCTCCAACCATGGCCACTTTAAGACTTGTGGACTTCAACTCCCAGAATTCCTCAGCCAGCTTTGGAATTCTGGGAGTTGAAGTCCACAAGTCTTAAAGTGGCCAAGGTTGGAGAGCCCTGCTCAAGATAGCCATCTATCTGTCTTCCTAACGTGCCCACAACTTTCCAGATGGGCCCACCACTGTCGCCATTTCTCCCTATCTGGATTCCCAGTTTCAACATTTGTTTTGCAACCAATAATTTCCAGGAAGAAGTCAGAGGAAAATTATGTAAACAAATGCTTTGTTTGTGCCGGGAATAAAAAGAAAGAAAGAAGGAAAACTGCCTCGTGCCTGCGATGAAGCAAAAAAAAATCACTTCGCTGAGCAAAATATTAACCCTACTACCCCCACTTTAGCTGAACCGGGGTCCCGCCAGGAGCTCCAGACAACAAAAGAAGATTGAATGGAACTCAGGGGAGACCACAGCCGTCTTATGAAATATTCTCAGAAAGTGGAAACATGAGTTCTTGAGTCACGACAGTGATAAATGAGATCAATGATGAATGAGACCAGCCAGAGAGTCTCAAGGCTGGGAAAAACACACCAGGAACTATTTTTGTCTAGCTATGATTTCATGCTTCCCCGGGCAGATTATACCTCTTAATCTCTGTGGCTGTGCAGGTTGAGGATTATGGGAACCGTAGTGCAACACTTCTGCCTGCTAGGTGTTGAGAAGGCCCTACAGAACCAGCCTCTCGCAACCAGATGTGCCAAAGCAGAAGAAATTTGAAGAAGAATCTAATCTAAAACCATTCTGATATGCCTAAAGGGGAAAAAAAAGTATAATCTATTCCTTGGGGATTTCACAAAGGCCAACTTCTCTTCAGCTCTTAAAAGGCATGCATACTTTGCAATGTTTCCCAATGTTGCAAAGGAGCACTTCTTCACTCTTCTTGCTTTACAGATCCACAATGGAAATAAAAGAAAGAGGGCTTTGAAATTTGGCACTTAACTATGAAAGTTGTTTGTTGGTTTCAGTTGTTTTGTTGAAAACTTTCCTCCTCGCTAGATGAAGCCCAGAATATTTTACACGATTCCGTTATTTAAAAAAAAAATACAGTTTTGGAGCGTTTAAGTGGAAAAACAGAAATGGCAAGAAATTTATTTTGTTGGCTTCTTGTTCATCTTTTTCACTAGTTCGGCTTGTCTATTCCTTAGTCTATTTTTTCATTTAAGGAAAGAGATTCTGGGAATGTTCTTTAAGGGCTCATAAAGAAAGAAAAGGGAAGGAAGGAATATTCCCCGTGACTTAGATAAACAAGGAAGAATTCCTAATGTTTTTGTACATACCCTGCAAATGTCAAGCTACGGTATAAACATTGGTGGTACAGAGTTCATCCTTCCATTCTTCCTGCATCCAATGTGGACATTTTTGTTCAATTTTGCAAATTCATCAGTCTCCCAGATGAGAAAGGATACACAGTGTTCTTCTTAGGAAGCAGATTTCCTTTCCATAGGAATTGCAAAAGAAATTGATCTCATGTGCACCAGGAGGAAAACACAGTTGCCTCAGAATAACCCAGGAAGGAATGTGCTGGGGCAAGATCTGTTTTTCACAAGAGAAACCCCAAACCAAGCAGATGGGCAGATGAGAGAGAGGCTACTTTGGGGTGTGTTTGTCTACCTTCCAATGTTAAAAAAAACTCTATCTGCTTCTGCAGATAATTATGGAAACTTGAGTAGAGTAGAGCAGAGCAGAGCAGAGCAGAATAAGGATAGGGTAGGGTAGGGTAGGGTAGAATAGAATAGAATAGGGGATAAAATATATATAAAATCATACATTGCAACGTCCTACCTGTCAATGAATACTTCAGCTTCAACCATAACAACACAAGAGCAAACAATAGATACAAACTCAAGGTTAATCGCACCAAACTCGATTGCAGGAAATACGACTTCAGCAACAGAGTAGTCAATGTCTGGAATACTCTACCTGACTCTGTGGTTTCTTTCCCAAACCCCCAAAACTTTAACCTTAGACTGTCTACTATTGACCTCACCCCTTTCCTAAGAGGTCTATAGAGGGCATGTATAAGCACACCAACGTGCCTACCGTCCCTGTCCTATTCTTTCTTTTATTTTTCTTATATGTATCCATGTATTCATAACTATGTTTTTACTTATACCTATTATCTTGTAAAATAAAATAGAATAGAATTCTTTATTGGCC